>CAHIKZ030001365.1:692500-752500 GCA_903632075.3 Acanthosepion pharaonis | reverse complement strand
ATAAAATGGTGATACACTGGTCAAGCAGGAATGAACAATAAGTGACATCAACAGATATCCCACACCAGTAAAAACAATGGACACCTGATGATAGCCAGAGAGCACTTGGCTGAAATGTTATTTCTGCAGTAACATCTAGAACAATCAAAATGAGAAGAATAGTTGAAATTACAGTTAATCATCTGAAGATGATATAAAAACTTACTTTAGGGAGTTTTCTAGTTATAGCCCACTAAAAGTGTGTTCTTAAATACTAGACATGCTGTGAGTGAAAGTATATATATATATATATATATATATATATATATATATATATATATATGTGTGTGTGTGTGTATATATGTATTCTGACATAGTAGGAAACACTAAAACTGTTTCCACACACAAATTTAATCTTTGTCCCTTCAACATTTTCAGATTGCCATTAAGGTCCAATAAAATAGAATTCCTGACACTTGAACTACTAAATACTTTGTCATCATAAGCCATGCTCCCTGAACTAAGCCACTTCCAGTTTTTGACAACAATATTTTATGATCATTAATTTTTGGTGCAAAAATATCTTAGCCTAATCATGTGATCTTAATCAACCAATCAGATAGCAATCTGTGCCATTTTTTTTTTTGCACACAATGGAAAGAATTCTTCAACTCTAGTTAGACGCAAGATAAATCATAGCAAAGGCACACATCTCACCATCTCAGTTTTACTTTTGAAAATCATAGAACTGTGAAACTGCTAAAGTCATGCTAAATAAATATTCGTAAAGTTATTCTAAATAAATATTCTTAGAGACTATTTGCATTTTCAACTTATTTCACCTTCATATATATTTTCCATGTGGGAAATAAAAAAAAATAGCCTTACTTTCTAATATATCTCTGAAGGTTTATATTGTCCTGTAAGTTTAACATTTGTCCATCGGTGTGTTATGTATATTATTGTCTTCTCTTTTTAATGTATATATATCAATGAGACTTACATAGCTTCCATGTTATTCAGTATTTTTTTTTTTTTTAGCCCAGACCTGGCTTTTCTTTCTAACCTTTCCTGACATAATAGCCGTCAGATAAGAGTCATCCCTTCATCTCTACTTATTCAAACACAGTTCTATCACGGAAGTGGATGCATCTGCTCGGGGGCACAGCATCACAACCGCCTCCCCCCCCCAACCAATCACCTGCATATTTCCTATCTCTGCATTCAGGAAACTTCTTTCAAAACAGTTCTTACACAAATTGGTCAAATCAAATTTGTTGTGTTTGTCATCTCAAATGGAAGCCAGACATTTCTTTCTCCCTTGTTGGCATTTCAAAACATGCACTTGTTTTTTTTTTGTTTTTTTGGGAACTTTTTTTTTTTTTTTGATTCATCTGGTACAATGTTGTGGATATACCTTCGCGTTTATATCCCACATTTACAAAAATGTCTATTGCAAAGTTATTTCTGGAAAAATGAGAATTAATATATTTTGTTTCCCAAGTTGAGAATTTTTGTTTATTTCTCTAACATTTTTCCACACCTCAACATCACTTCAGTTGATTACATTTTATTTTCTTTAGGGTGGGTAGAATCAAGTACAAAAATTTTCATACTTGGAAGTATTGTAACAGAGGACGGAAAGTACGACACTGAGATCCAAAGACGTATTGGAATGGCCAAAGATGCATTCCAAAAGCTAAGCAGAGTAATAAGAGACAAGAAAAAATTCATTAAAACAAAGAAAACGGTATTGAAATCTATATGGCAGCAAATGCTGGACAATCTTCTGGAAGATGAAGATACTTGAAATTTCTGGAACACCCAATGAGGAAGAAGAGTTTGGAAAATCACAGAATGGATTGAGGGAAAGACAGAAGGAAGCAGTGCATAACATATTTGATGAGCTTGAGTAAATATATGATAAAACAGGGAAATAAAAAGACAAAGCATATTAAGAGCTACAAGAGACAGGAAGATGTGGCGGGCCATGATCGCCTACATTCAGAAAAAAAAACAGCACATAAAGAGGAGGAATCAGGGCATGTCTGGAAAGTTCACCATTATAAAATTATCACAGGAAAGTTCATTGTAAAAGGATAAGAATTAAACAATTTTTATAGAAAGAGAATGAACATTTCTAGGGCACAGAATGAGGAAAGAGGGTTTGTAGAATTTGACACACTCTAGGCATAGTGAAAAGCAAGAGGGACAGGAAAACAACAACTAATCCATCTAATAAGCTTGTGTAAATGATTGGCAGAACAGAGCTTAGAAGAGATAGCAAAAAACAAACCTTACTAAAACCTACAAAGGACAGAAAGTTGTGGAGAGCTAAATCGTCCACATCCTGAAGAGACATGGCACACACAGAGGCTGGAATGGCCCCTGAAAGGATGTGAAGAAATGATAGGTCTTCAGGATGGGAAAATTAGCATGGAAAGTAACATGTCAGGGTGGTGTGAAAAACGGCTCAGGAACAAAAAGGAAGACTTTGCTTTTCTTCACAGTGTCGGAGTTAACTCCTCCTTTCACTCCGTTAATCCTTTCACCAGGGGTCTCTCTTCCCTGGCTATAAATAGCCGTTCACTCTTCACCTCTATCTCTTTTTTTCCCTTCAGGCCTGTGCACTGATACCTTGAGGTAAACTCTCTTATTCCTAGAGGATTTTCAGCTATCAACCTCGAAATGTAGTCGCTAACAAGGGATAGCGTGGAAACATGCTAAGCGCATATTCACACACGCACATACAGAATATTCACACACACTTCGTCCTTTGTACTGTTTCCATGTATTGTAACTTGTTATTAATATATATTTGTATATACATATATTATCGGTCTTGTTTTGTTTGCTTTCTTTACCTTCTACTTGGTTATTTCTCTTCTTGTTGTCTTTGTTACATTTGATATTGTAAAAATTGTAGAGGGTCAGTTTTAATTTCTATTTATAACCAATACAAATTGGCTGACCCACTATAACAGCTAAAAAGCCGTTATCAAGGGAGACAACCTATATCAATATTATTTTCACTGTATGTATACCTTGACAAAAGGTACTTAAGTTCTCTTCCTTGGAATAAAATCAGGCATGTTGGAACTGGACATTTTGATGTCAGGTATTTTTAATAAAGATGAAATAAATAAGTTAACATAGACTTTTATAGTTATTTTCCAAGCATAGCTTAGATGTGGCACAAGGCTGAAAGTATGGGGCACCTAGTGAGGATCGAACTCACTTTTCAGTTGTAACTGATCTAGCGAGACAAGTTTGCTAACCATTACACCACAGCGAGGTGCCCAAACAGACTTTTATAACCCAAGAAAATTTTTCTACCCTGCACTGAGGCAAAAAATAATTTTCATTTTATGAGCAAACATTTGATTTAAAAAAAAATATTTTAATCATTTCACTCCATGTAGGGCAGTAAAGCCATAGAGATATGCCAGGTTACTGAGTGTGAAGGAATAAGAGAAAAAAAAAGAAACATTATTAAGGAGCAAAAACAATAGAAGAGTAATCAGGAAAACAGTAGATAATTGTATTTATTATGAAATGTGCTGTCCATAATTGAAGTTGCTCCTACATTTTTACTAAGCCTCATATTACAAATCGGTTTTAACTCCAGCTGCTTTAACTGATGCACAGACGACATGACATGAGAAGTGTAACTGGTGAGCAGAATTTAAATTTTGCTTGATTCTGTTTCATTCACCTCACATGAATGTTCCCGGGATGGCATGAATCCACCCCCTCTAGATATGGGTTAAATAGCAAGAAAACAAGACTGGATGATCTTGCCTTATGTGGCAACCAATTTAGGAGAAGGAGAACAGTCATTGAAAACCAGTGTGAAAATGGATTGACTATCAGATTATCTTGCCCTAGACACACCACTGCTATTACAGCTTCAGTACATGTAGATGACCCTATGACCCTAATGGATTTACAGGATTTCTGAGATGATTTGACTGACTGATACATGGAGAGAACCAAGATTTTGTTAAGTTTTATAAATCCATTCATCCATTTCCTTTTCTGCCTTCCATCAATATGGCTAATGCTAACCTCCAGGGGAGTGACTTGTTGCGCCTTCCTGAGCTAACATTTTCGGCTGATATGAAGTGGAAAGACTATATTACATCCACTGCTAAGCTTGCTGCAAATAAAATTTGTTCATTGTGTCAGGATAAACCATTTTTCTCTTGAGCATCTATCTTATATTCCTGTATGTCTACCATTCATCCCTGTTTTGAATATTGCTGTGATATATGGTCGAACTCCTGCTATAGATTTAGAGATTCTTAATAAAATCCAAAGGAGTATCAGCAATATCACTCATCCTGACCTGGCATCTCAGATTCAGTCACATTCCTACAACCATAAAGTTGCTTCCCTGTGCCTTTTCTATAAATATTTCAATGGTAATTGTTCAGATGAGCACTTCCCTATGGTACCTAGACTTAATGAATTTAAGCGCAGTACTAGATTGGTTACATTTACAGTTGAATTGTCTAGATATAATCATAAGTTTTATGCTAGTAACTTATTTTCTCACTTGTGGAACACTACTGGTTCCATGTTTTCCAGCCAACTTTGATCTTGAAAAATTTAAATTCAATGTCAATCATTATCTACCGTCTTTCTGATCATTCTTCTATTGTTCTCACTCCTTCATAATATTGTTTTCTCCTCTTTTCAGATTCAGTAACTCCTTTTGTCTAAGTGGATTTACTGACTTGCTTGAGATGAAGGCTATTAAAAAAAAAAAAAATAAAAATGATGTATGAATTCTTTGTGCAGATTCATATTTTTCTAACACCAAAAAGATCATTTCCTTTGTTTTAGTGCACTTGTCAAAAAATAAAAACATTACGGGTGAATTTCTCTTTGTCCCTTCATCAAATGCTAACCATTTATGGTGAAGAAGCATACCAATTTTTGTGAAAACCCCTTTAAACACTGAAAAATATAGTAGGGTGGAAATGTCCCAGATGGTCCCTCGCAATATTAAATATATCCCATAAAATGACAGAAATATTTTTAGTATATAAAAGCAAACAATAACTAATACTTCCATTTCAGTATATGCATGCTATGGAAAAAAAAAAGTAGCTATTTTTATTTCCACTGAGTAAAATAGTTGTGATTTTCCTAAAATGTGCGAATAATTTTAATTTGGAAAAATTTAGTCCAAGGGTTTTTTTTTGTTTTTTTTTATTTGTTGGTTATAATTTTTTGATTTTTTTTTAAAACTGTATTACTGATATTAAAACCTATTTTTACACTTTCAGTGTTTTGACTCCAGTCTGGGGGTTAACTAACTTCCCATAGCCAGGAACCAAACAAGTGTCACCATTCCAAGTCAGAGTGGACCTGGAACATCAACAATCAAGAATTGGCCCCATGAGCTTCAAAACCTCCTGATCAGAGGCTTTGCTGCTGGATGTAGTTTATCATCATACCTAGGACACCTTATTGGGAGGTGGTTGTCTTACCTCACTGCAGAGGTGCAGCTGGTGTATTTTAATGTCCCAGCCTAGAGGGAATGTTAAGGGATGAAAAAATAGTGAACAATTCTTTTAAATGGTTAAAAAAAAATTGAAAATTTTGTTAAAAGAAAAGATACTGCTTGCAGATTTGATGTACACTAGCAAAAGTCCAGATAGTCCATTAGCTAAGATCTAGTAATCAAAACAAAGATTAAGATAGTGAGTAATACATTATGTGTGTGTATGTGTTTCAGGTATTATCTTGTATAAAGTATGCAGAAAAATTCTCAATTTAAGCAGAAAGGTTTTTTTTTTTTTTAAATCTGACATTTGGACACGTTTTGGGGAAGTGGCTGTGAACTTTTCACCATTTATCATAGTAACCAGTAACACAGGATAAAGTAGTGAATAACCTAAATTTTAAATACTTATGCTATTTATTCTTACTTCATCTATTTTTTATTTTGTGTGTGTGTGTGTGTGTGTGTGTGTCTGTTTTAGTTTCTCTTATTAGCTGTGAATTATGTTGGGAGCTTCTGAGAAGATATTTCACAAATAATGTCTTTGTGATTGCAGTGACTGATAAGGTGAAAAATTTCTTTGTTCTACTTACTCTGGCAATAAATCAGCTCCAAATTCAAGTCAGTTTGTAAGGAATTCAGTGAAATCAGTGATTGTTCTAGAAAGGTTGAAATATTTGACAGGAGATTTCCTTGTTCCAAGCCTCCTTTCTCTGACAGGGAATTGGATAGTGATTTCAGACAGTTGAATGATATGACATCACACAAAAATAACCCTGACTCAACTGGCTAAATTAAACTGTAGGAAACTAGAATTAAGATGTCACTTTGGCTGAGAGAGTTAATTTTCAGACTTGAAGTGCTTCTCTTTCATAAATGATGCCTCAACCAATCAGGTTGCTAAAGTCATCATGATTTGGCAGGATTCACATTTGCAGTCTTCTTAGGTGTTCAAAGAATCTTAACAGATTTATTTAACTTGCCCAGCCAAGGATTTTCAGAGAATTAAAATTACCTAACATAACCATATAGCTAGGTTTAGTAAGACAGAATTGGCTCTTTACCCTTGAGTGACTTCAAACCTAAAAAAGTTTTAATTCCAAACCATGAAAAAAAAGAAAATGGGAAACCAGATCATTATCTTTCCGAAAAATCATAGGTCATAGATGATAATGTTTTAATGGCATATCAACTCCTTATTGGTCATTTAATACTGAAATTTAATTTTCTTGAGAGCTTTGAAGCAATAAAAATGATGTTATTCTGCTTTCACAATTGAATACATGGTAGATGATACTCAGCTTTTGTGCATACACATGTTTATGTGGCTATAGAAACAGTGATATATGTTTTATGTTGTATTTTTAAGTTATATTTTCGAATACAATTTAAGTTATTGTAGGATATTATATGGTTTAATGTCATGAAAGTTCATGTTGGTTGTATGGTTGATTTTGTGTAGCAGCATCTCAAATCATTGAGTTATTTAATGCCGAAATCCAAATATTTTGAACACAATTTTATAGCTTCAACTAAATATATTTTGAAAGCAATTCTATGGCTTCAACTACAGGTAAAATGTATTGTTGTTCATGTATTGTTTTTATAATATATAAAAATGTATTGCTGGTAGTTTTACTATTCAAATATATTTTTATACTTTCATAGTGTTTTTGTTTGTGGGGCTCACTATTTGTTCATAGCTGGGATCCTAACAGGTGCTACCACCCCAGGTCTGGGTGGACCTGGGTGCAATAGTAAATTTGGTGTTTCTAGTCTCCTCAAAACCTCCTATTTCTCAATCAGAGGCCTTGCCGCTGGATATATAATAAAGGAAATGAAGCTTTCAAGAATCACACTGAATTGATGACCAATTCAGAAAACAAACATTAGAAAAGTCAGTCAAGAAATAACAAAATGTCAACTGTAATAAGATGATATGCACAGGTTGTAAATTAAAGGAATAGTCCAAGGTGCCACACCCCAGAATATCAAAATTAGGAAGTGCAAAGATTTAACTGTAAGATCAAAGAACATGTACCTAGCATCACAGTTATTAACGCAGAGAGATTGGTGTGCCAAGATAAAATTGTAGCTTTTGCTGTTGCATCCATTTCAGTACAGATGGACTTGGAAAAGGTATTAATCAATTCAATTAATACCAGGGCAAATTGTGCTCTTGATTATTATTGATTAGGATGTTTTTATGGTTTATCAACCTTTTGCAGATTATTTAAAGCCAGAAATAATTTTTAGATGGTATACATTTTTGCAAGATAATGATTTATTGATAAAAGTCCTACTAATTAACCCATAACTGAGGGAAAGAAGTGAACTCATTCCAATGGAATTTGTACAGAAGTGAATATAATGAACCAAACTAGAAATGGAACTCGGCTTTCTGATTTTGAATTTCAAGCTGTTATTCATTACACCACAGGCACATCCAAGCTTACAGCACTTGGCATTCCCAAAGCAGTCATCCACCTAAGTATTGACCAGGCTCAGCATTGCTCAAATTCAGTTATCATATGAGAACTGGTGTTTCAAATGTGATATGGCCATTTGCCAGTTAGGCTCCATAGTTTGGACTGGCAACCAGTATAGGAGAAGGAAAACTTTGAATTCAAAAATTGTTGAGTGATTGCCACTAACCACATAAAACCCCAATTGCTACAGAAAACAAAGCAGTAAAAACTAGAATGATTAGGCTATGGTCCAAGTGTAGTGAGGTTATGGCCTAAGTGTAATGAGGCTGTAGACCTATACTCCACAAGGAGTCTACAGGATTAATAACCAATATACAATGTTGCATCAAATTTTGAAAAGCTAAAAGGTGCATAAGAATAAAGATACATTTCAGAGATATTAAGGAATTAATAAATCATAGAAATAAAATAAAGAGAGCTAAACTGATTAAATTTTAAGTCTCATGTCCTTTCAGTACATGGGTGATCCTCAAGTGTCTTGTGAGTTCTGGTTATTTTTTTACAGTGCCTACACAGGAGGGTTTAATACACCAACAGAGGCTATAGATTTATGAAAATGCCACTTTTCTGTAGCTTAAGTTTACAATAAGTAATAACAAGGAAAAAAAAGCAGGGGAAAAATAATATAAAGCAAGCAAATAATATATGCAAGGCAAATTAATAGTAATAAGAGAAAGCAAAAATGGTAAAAAGTTCACAAATTAAGAATTGAAGTTGATACATGAAAGCAAGTTCAGACAAGTGAATGTAGCATTCTGACTTCAAGACAAGACAGACTGGGACAGAGTTAGACAAAACTGAGAACCAGCCTATTTTATTGGCTTGGAAGAAATTTCACTATGCACTTGTGTGCTTCTGCCTATAAAATGGGGAATGGCTAGTGTTTTGCAGGCATTTCTTCACGAACTGAAACGAACTATGTAGCTTTGGATTAAAGCAGTGTTTGATACACTGCATCTTTACAATATTCCAGATGAAGGCAAAAATGTCACAGGTTGAAGCTTCCAGGATTTATTTGTGAAACAGGTTTAGCTATCATTTTTCCTTTGGTTTTCAAAACTCATAATGCATATGCAAAAGAGAAGGTTATGTAAAGGAAACAAAAAAAAAAAAAGAAAGAAAATTAATGAAGTTTCCATTAAAAAAAAAAAAAAAAAAAAAAAAAAACAAAACTATTAATGTTTTGTCTAAAAGAAGAAAAAACAAATAAAGCTCAAAAAATAAAACAAAATTAGGATAAAAAAATGAAACATAAAAAAATCTGAAAAATCTCATATTCTCTATTTCATTTTTTTTTTCTTCTATTCCCTGACAGTTTTGATTGATTAACTTAACAAAGTGTGAAATCAGAAGGTAATATTTCACCAGGCTGTGACAGATGCTAATATAAACAGCTTCAGATTTTCTTTTTTTGCTATCATTATATTTACAATTATTTTGACTTATATATTTTTTTATTATTACTTCAAACGTTATTTTAAAGGATACCCATGTTTGAGCCGGTTTTTTTTTGTTTAAACAGTGTGAATTATGCATTCAAGAAACTTAAAGAAAGTGTGCTCTCCAGCAGATTATGAACTTGTGTCTCCCTTCATATAAAAAAAAAAAAAAACAAATATTATCCAGCATACATTATAGACCACTTGACCACAGAGAGCATCACAAGGTTCAATTACCTTTTTTTAAAGAATACACATCATCTCATTCAGATCTCCTTAAAAGGTCATTTCTGCTTCATTTCATATATGAAACAAAGCAATTTCTGAGAAATCAATGGATTTCATTTTTTAATTTGATATTAGTTCTTATTACCATATATACTTGTCTATAGCGCAAGCTTTTATGTTTCTTTTTCTTACACAAAAATAGAGAGATCACATTATACACAGGTAATTTTTTTGAAAACGTTAATCATCCATTTTTTTGGTGCCTGATTCCACTATACACTGGTAAGTTTTTTCTGGAGGGTTTAAAATTCATGCAAAAAAATTCAGATAATTGCATTATACATGAGCATATATGGTAATCAAAATATTATTTTAGTGGATGCGCATGTTTACACAACATGGGTATCTGCTAAAATAAAATATGTAGTAATAAGAAATAATGTCAGATTAAAAAATAAAATTCATTAATTGCTAGGTATATATATATATATATGTGTGTGTGTGTGTGTGTGTGTGTGTGTGTGTGTGTGTGCAAATATATAGAAAATAGGAAAGAACCGTTAGGTTAATAATCCAGAGTTCTTTAGTATTTTGGGTTTTATTTAAAAAAAAAAAAAAAGTGCTCAATACATAAGTAGAGCCTAAATTATAATTATTTTTAAAAAAGTATGATTCCATCGGTACACAAGAGTTCTCATGTTTCAAAAACAGAAGCTAAAAAACCAGCTGTTTCATCCTCAACCAAATTTTTTAATCTGTATACACACTAATAGTAATATTCATTTGGAAAAAACCTTGGACAGCACAACTTGTAGATATGTCAAAACAAATCGGTACCGGAGTAAAAAAATTGGGGAAAAGAAAAAAAATGAACTAAAAACATCAGAACAGGGTGAAACAAATCGTCCTTAAGTCTTTAGACACTGGAACCCCAATCAAATAGTAAGACTAAAACGTAGAGTGCTCAATACACTAAATAAATAAAGGGAATAACTAAAATGAGAGTTTATTTTACTTTTATATATATATATATATATATATATATATATATATATATATATTTATTTCTTTAAAAACGACTGACAAAGTACTGTGTTTAAACTTTTATTTCATTTTTTGTTCTGTTCATAGAAGATTTTTCTTTTGTAAAGTGTGTAAAAAATTGTCCAAGTGTTTTTGCCTATTCCTTTAGTCATTATCAAGGAGATTTTTGTATTTTTAATTGTCACTGAATATGTAGATGGTTTCGTATGTATCTAGAGTCATTGGAATGTTTTTGATTTTGGAAGACATGGTCAGCACATTGTGACAGTGTTTGTAGTTGATGTTATCAATAGTTTTTTTTATTTTCACACACACAAAACATTCAATTTTTTTACACAGCTTATGTCCAAGAAAGAAAGAAAAAAAAAAAACCATACAAACACAAGAAAAATTAAATAAAAAAAACTTAAATGCACTTTGTCTTCTTTAATGAAACTTGTATAAAATAGGGACTGCTGCCCAAACACACACATATACTCTCCAAGCTGATTGAGTTCTCTAAGTGACTGGTGTGTTTATGGAAAAATAAATACACAAAAATTTGCCTTTCTCGCTTCTGGTCATTGATAGCCTGATACCAAATTAGTTTGGTCCCAGGCTCAAGCGATCGGAGGTCTAGCCACACTGATGAGCTGTGATACAGTGAAAGACTCTGTGGATGACTCATATATATATATATATATATATATGAAGAAATATAGTTTTAAGGTGTGCTATATTTATGGGATAAAGTGCTCAATATCAGAAATAAAGCCTATGTAAATATAAAAGTGAACATTGAAGTCAACACTCAGAGGCAATGGATTGTTTCATGCTAGATGCAATCGTCAGGCATATATATGTGTGTGGGGGGGGGTTAGAAAATTTGCTTTCTAACCATGGAATTCTGGTTTGAATCTTGCCAAGATTGATTTATCAGGAAGGTGACTTTTTGATGGTAGTTATAAACTACAAATGGGCTTCGTGGGTGTTGGAAAAACACAAATGTGACTTCACAGGTTGTTCAACTAGTATTGGCTCACTGTCCTAACAGATGGGTGTGCTTGGAAATGAGATCTTTTAAGAAGTGTTTATGTTGGCTGATTATTCAAAGACTTGTCATACTGTGTCTTCAGGACATAGGTGATTATGGCTCTCCACAAATTTCCTATCCATTTTAAGCCTAAGTTTTGTCTATCAGCTATCTCTCCTAATCCCTGTTCTTCCAACCATTTAAAAAAGCTCATTATATAGGTTACACACCAATTTCCTCTGTCCCGCTTGCCTTCAATATGTCCTACGAGCATCACATTTTCTAAAACCTCTTTCCACGATATCTGTCCTAGAAATTTCAATTATCTCTTGGATTTTAAGTTATTTTTGTTTCCCTAAAACCTTTTTTGTTTCTCACATATTCAGTTCATGGCATTCTCAGCATCCTCCAGTAGAAACATTTCTGTTGATTCATGTTTCTTCATCTGTACTGAGATTGTCCAGGATTCACATAAAAGGGTTGATATTACATAACAGTTCACTACTCATTCCTTTTTTTTTTCTTTTTTTTTTCTCTCTCTAATGAAATCTCCCTGTTTCTTAATTTGCTTATGTATCATTTTATGACAACATTAGAACTTATGATGGTAAAGGTGGTGGTAGAAGGACTTCAGCCATAATTGGAGGGAAAATCTAGCTATCCTAATCTTACAAACATCTTGGAAGTGGTGATGACACCAACTTCACATCCTAATAAGCTAAATTTTACCAAATTCTCCAGGCCATTAACATCAAAGAAGTCATCTTCCTGACAAATCAACCATGTTGAGATTCATGGTTAGAAAGTGAACATTCTAATATGGTCCAATGTCTGAGTGAGTAATTTTGGTTATCAAAATTTTTTTTGCTATTCAGTTTCTTCATTTTCAGATATTGTATTTTTGCATTATTCATTGAGTTTTGAAAATGAAAAAAGCTAACAAAAGAAATAGCGGAAGTCTTTGATAATGGATAAGCAATAGGCAAATGTACTCAGACAATAAACCATAAATTCTTGGAAAAAAAAAAACTAATTGAAAGATGAAGAATTGCAATATTTGAAAATGCTGAAACTTTTACACACACACACACACACATATATATATATATATATATGGTGGACTCTCCCATTGTATGAGGGTCAAGCAGCTCAATTCCTAGGAACCAACAACCAAACACCAGTCACATATGATTTGTTTATAGTGGTGAAGGCTTTGTGCAGAACCAACCACACTTTTTGAAGGGCCAGAATACATAGACCTGGTGCACTATGTACTACAAGGTTCCCAAACAACTCTCTGCAGATTTTGAATTCAGAGTTGTCCTTCTCCTAGAACAGTTGTTATCCAAGGCTAAAGAACCCAGTCTTCCCTGCTATTTACCCATAGCTGGGGGAAAAGAAGAGGATTAATACCTTTCCCAAATGTACTAGCATGGAAGTGAATGTAATGGATTCGACTGCAATTCAAACTTGGCTCTCAGATTCCTCAATCCAAGCCACTATCCAACCATACCTCCCTTATATATATATATATATATATATATGCGCATGCGTGTGTGTCTTTCTCTCTCAATACAAAGAACACTAGTTGAGATAGAGTTTTCTCTTGTGTATCTTTTTGGTCAATATGAATCAAGGAAGAAACCAAGAAATCTAATTTATATACATCAACAATGTACCATTTTTCTGGAAAAATGGTCGATTCCTTCTACTGCTTCAGTAATTACCTGATTCCTGTTATTCTCTACCTTTACAAGAGTCAGATCAGGCAGAAAAGGGAGTACTGTTGCCATATATGGGAAGGAGCTACCCAGTCTTCACTTTACAGTCTCAATAGAGTCCAAAAGCATCTCCGTGTCCTTGTGGGTGATGAATTCTCTTCCACCTTACAACCCCTTCCCCACAGATGAAATATCACAAGCTACTCACTACTCTATGTTGATTTTCATGGGAAGTGTTTAGATGAAATTCATCCCTTAGTTCCACCATTTTTAACCTTCATGACTAAGAAATGCCATGACATGGACATTGTTGTGAACCACCTTCATTTCAGTCATGAGATGTAAGTTTAATTCCCAAGAGGATGCTTCCCTGATCACTACAATCTTAGCCTGTTAATGGCTAGGCTCAACTGTTAGCTTCCCCACATATCACAAACTGTACCTATTAATCTGTAACCCTCTATCTTGAGTGTCTCAAGGGCCATGTACAGAGTGAATATCATTGTAAAAAAAAAAACAGAAAAAACACGCAATAACAACTGCAAAAAGCAAGGTGGTGTGTATTGGTAGACAATTAATAAAGCTAGGAAAACTGAGTGAAAGGGAGGAGGTATGTGATGAAGATGAAAAAAAAAAAAAAATGGGCGTCCTTACTCCTTTATCCCATTGACATTTTTATGTGGTCAAAGCTCTTGACATTTCTTCTTGAGTGTCATGCAAATCATATCTAGCAATACTGAAGTTTGTGTGGGTATATATATTTGAGTATGCTGGCCTTATTCAAATTATTTATCACACTAGGTAAACACTCTCTCCCAGAAGCTGTAACTAAGCTGTAATACAAATGTGCCTGAGCGAGCGCCTGCAATAGGGATTGGTTAGCTGCCCTAGTAGATGGTTATCCTCAAATATGTGTGACCAGCTATCATATATATATGTAAGCAAAATCCAAAATTACCTAACATGGAGAATAGCCTATTTTGGCTGATGAAGATATCAGTCATCTGTCTTAACCCCAGTACACAAATAGGTCAGGTGCAGGAAGTAGAATTTAACTGTGTGAAGAAAAAAAAAAAAGAAAAAAGTAACTTGTCAAAAAACTAATATAGAATTTATCCATTTCAAGGTTTCAGTCAGACAAAAGGCACAAGACAGGGCTCAGGGGAGGGTGGAAGGTATTTGTCTTAAAGTGAAGTTTTATAAAATTAAATCTGAATATTAACTTTATGACATTAATTTGGTGTTATATGAAGAATGAAATATTAATTTAAAATAAGAATAAAAAGGGGTTTAAAAATAAATTTAAAATATATAGATAAAAGGATGTAAGGGATAAATGGAAAGAGATTTGGGGAGATATTAAATTAGGGGAAGTTTATAAATTTAGTGTAAAATGTTTATAGAGAGGGGAAATAAAATAATTAGAATTAGTTATACTGTTGACATTTGAAGAGTTAGAGAGGAGTGAATATTAAGAAAATATGGTAGCTAATTAAGTTAAACTTATATTATGGAAATTTGAATTTGTTTTTATGTCGACATTTTAACACTGATTCATTCCTCTGATTCAATAGTTAGCTTTCATTATTGTATTTTATTATTCTTATCTTTTCTTCTAAATCTAAGTCAAACTTCTCTCTCAGACTATTAGGAGTATATGCAGAACCTATAATTTTTTAAACTATTACATATTCAATGCTGGCATTAATACAATAGCCAATTAGTCATTCTCAATCTAGCAGTTGAAGACTGTTGCGTGAGTAACTCAGAGTTGTGCTACTGGCAAAAGAAAAATTTGTGTGTGTGTGCATATATATATATATATATAACAAATGACACCTGATCACTCTTAATATTATAAGCCTGTCCTCTATCCTTGAGTGATTTCTTTTCTACTCCTTAACCCTTTGCAATTCTTTTCTTGAAAAAAAAAAAAAAAAAGTGGGGACTCTGAGAAAGGTTTTTGAAGATGATGAATGAAACCATTCTTGTAAACAATCACCTAAAACATTTGCAGGAATTAGAGAATTAAAGAAAAAATCCAAACTTTTCCGACAACAGCTTCATTGAAATTACTAAGATGACTGTGGGAACTCACATGTGATTTGCTATCACTTGATCTCCAATATGAAACTTAATTCAAAGTATATTTTCTTATTTACATATCTGTACGCATTCACCTATTATTTTGGTTTCACTTTGAAATCAGCCACATGTCTATTTCATATCGAGAATTCTCTCAGTGCAAAAACATATAGTTAACCATTTTTGCCATTGATACATGCGAGTCTGGTTAATGTTCTGAAAATTCAAAGAACATATGTATCAACTTGTCAAATATAATCAGTTGTAATGTTGGTTTAAACATTCACATAAACTGAAAGAAATAATGAAAAAAAAATATAATTACTAAGCAAAATTTTCAGTTTAGTGTTTGATGCCCACAAAAAAAAAAAAAAAAAAAAGCAGCAGCAGCACCAAATACCTTTTTATAACAAATGACATCAGAAAGAGAAGGATCAATAATTAAGTGTCAAGGTTTTATGCATAAAAGCTTGTTTGTGATGACAAAGACTAAAAATCTCAGGTGTGATTAGCTTGTTGTGTCCACAAAGAAATACATCAATAAAAAAATTAATTAATGTGCCAAAAATAATTATAAAATAATTCTAACAATTATAATTATCATTAATTCAAACTTTCTAAACCAATGAAAATCGACCCTACCTTTCTCCTCTACACACACACAAACATGTGACATTCTTACTATTGGACAAGCAGTCAACACAGACAGGCTGCCAACACGTGCAGAAACAAAAATTTTGGCTCTTTTTCCAGGTCATAATTGTAGCACTTATCAACACTCATCAAAATCTGAGGTAAGAAAAACCCAGACATTTCTTGTGTTTCTTAAGTTATCAGGACACTCTTTGCATACATTTATTTAAAAAAAAAAAAAAAAAAAAACTATACAAGAAAGACTGTATACACTTTGCTTATTCTTTACTTTATCCTTCTATAGTATTCTGATCTCTATTTAATCTACATTTGACCCCAAACTCACAATTTTACTCAGTATTACTCTCTCTCATATCTCCAACACCACATAACAACCAGATAATTAATAATACCTGTTTTGTTGTTTCCACATCTTGCTGTTTCTCATTTTTATAAGCATTTTTATATAAAATATTGGGGTTATAATTGGAGGGGGGTATGTATATATATATATATATATATATATATATATATATATTGGAGGGTTATAATTATTTACTCAGAGTTATAACTCTCCTACAAGCTCTAACAAAAGCTTGCACATCGATATCAAGAACATGCTTATTGTTTAATGGTTAGTGTTCTGTCTAACAATCAAAACTTATGGCCATATTATATTGAAACATTGGTTCCCATACAATCACTACAGTTAAGCCATGTCGATCCTGGTCTGTACATAAATGGGTAACTGCTTAAGAATACCAGGTGCTGTAAGCTTGGATATGTAGGTGGTATAAAGGATAATGGCTCAGAATCGTTAATCATAGAACCAAGTTCAAATTCCTGTTGTGTTCGTTATATTCACTCATGAATCTACCTCCTCTTCTTTCAGCTATGGATTAATTAGCAAAACTTGTATTAGTAAATCATTATTACTTTTAAAATAAAATAATCTAACAATCTAAAAATATTTTCTGGTTTGAAATAACCTGCACAGATTTGGTAAGATGTAGAAAACAAATCACTCGATCAAACAATTTCTGACAATTAATTCAAGGACTGATTCTAATTCAGAGTTAAACAAATAAAATTTTGCTAAGTTTGAAGTCATTTCTTTTGTCGATTGATTTTATTTTACATTAACTTGGACCATCAGTCTACCCTAGGAAATGAACATGAATAATGCAAATCTTAAAAAAAAAAAAAAAAAAAAAGTTCTTGACAAACACAGACTGATAGTTCTTACTGAAAAATTGTTCTAATAGAAAATATTAAGATAAAATAAACTCTCCTAAATTTAATGCCTGACAAAGTTTTATCTAATAAGAATCTGAGAGAATATTACTACTACTAATACTACAAGCATAAATAAAGCAAATGTAATAAAGACAAAAGAAACAAGTCAAAAATTAATAATAGTTGACGATGCACTAATAAAATGCTATGCTAATATGAATATTGTTAATACTACTAATAAATAAGAGGAAATAAATACTAGTCAAGAATTAGAGCTGAAAATGCTTCATCTAATGGAAGAATAAAAACTCCTGATAATACTCTAAAAATGTTTGTCTTTAAATAACTCTGGTGCATTTATTTGTGCTCTCAAGTCAAAAGATTTCAAGGTGTCAGCCCAGGGTAATGTTTTTGCCCTAGATGACAGTTAAGAGTTGAATAATCAATGCAAAATTATGTACATTTAAGTGGTGACAATTCATTGACCAATTACTGGAGTTAGAAAAAAGAAAAAAGGAAAAAGAAAAACGTGTTCTGTGGGAATTTGAAATTGAAGCAAAATGATTACACACAAAAAAATCTTTAAGTGGAAATTAGAAGAGTTCATCACCGATGGAAGTGGGGCAAGAAAAAAAAAATTGTCTAATTAAAAATCTTAAGAATCTAACATTTAAATGTTTGTATAATATCTTTCATCAATGGGGAAAAAAGTTATTAGAGAAGCGTTTAAATTTCTTCATTGCTCTAGTAAGAACAATTAGCCAAAAATTATATTTGCTGCACAAGAAAAGCAAAAAAACTGAATATCCATTTGTTTTTTTTTTTCAGGATTCTGTTCAATTTAATTGCATATTATATGGAGTGGGTGCTGAAAAATTTCTTAATCTTGAACATTTCATCAAATATGAGTGAACAGATTTCTTCAACATAAGCTCGAATATAATCTGATTAGATTGTTTCCCAACCCAAGTAGGTTTTCCAGTTCCTTCTGAAGACTTCTCATTCTCTCAGTAGCTCCTTGCATCTAAGTAGCATTATCACCTTACTTGGCATAAATGGATTAAAAATATATACATACATATATGTATCTCCAGGTGAAATGGTACGATTCCATTGTACACAACATTTAATTTAATAGAGCACTCAACACAGAGTCAAACTAAATATTATTTATTTTAGTATATTTAAACAGGTTATAAAAAAATTGCTACACTATTGTAATTATGTTTCAACACTATAAATGTTTCTCTTCAGGTGATGTTAAACTACTGACGAATGAAAGATAAATTTTATCTTTCACTCACTAGTAGTTTAACATTGCTCGAAGAGGCATATTTACCGTGTCAAAAAGTAATTGTAATTGTGCAGTAATTTAGAACATGCTTTAATATCCTAAAATAGCTCTTGAAAATATATTCCAATTGAGCACTGTTGAATGACAAGCTAACTCTACAAACAACAGCTACCTGCATTAATGCAAAGCTCTTCAGTAAAATGAATGAAGCACTCCAGCTGATTGACATTTGTTTACATTTGTAAAAACAATACGCTAGATTTAGCTGCCTCATTCTGTCAAATGAAGATAGCTCATTGGTAGAAATTCTGACTGACACCAACTTGGTTGGGTTTCAATCCTGGCTTGAGGATATTTTTTTTGCATACATGTAAGAAATTTCTTTTTTGGACAATGTGTAAGAACTGTCCAAATGATCTTTTGATTTGAAAGCCACCCAAACAAAACATCCTGCATAATGGCTAATAGATTAGCCAAAAGTGCTAAGATCCAAAAATTATTTGGCCAATTCCTACACACTATAAATTTCTTGGATGCATGCAAAAAATAGAAAAATCTTAATTTCAGTGCCTTGTCGGTCATCTTCAATGGAACTGTATATCTCCAAACAACTTTGTTAAATTCAACCAAGATCCATCTGCTAATTTTTTTTTTTAATGTACTTCTCTAATTTTCTAAGACAAAATAGTGGATAAACTGTCCAAAGTTCATATTAAATTCTGTTTTTGTTCTATCTCAGTCATTATCAAGAACTGGTTATTGTCAAATTTCTTGAACTGTCTGACTTTTTTAGGCTAGATACTGGCATTTTTTTTTACTGTAATGCTCACCCTGCAAAAATCGAGACTGAAAAATGCAGTCTTCACAGCTCCCACACAAATATGACAACAGTACTCCATTTCTAGCCTGACCTGGCTCTTGTAAAAGACAGAGTGTAGCATGGGAAGTTAGGTACTTTCTATAATGGTACAGGAAGCCAACCATTTTACCTTCATCTGTAGCGATGTATCATAAGTACAAGTTCCATGGGAGTTCACGTGTGATTTTTAAGACCCAAGAGTCTCTCAAACCTGTTGTAGAAATCTGATCCTGGTATACACCATCTTATTTGAACATTGAAAAAATACAAGAAAATTTATAAAACAAATATATTTAGCTGAATTTTATATATATATATATATATAATGCACCACACTTCATCAATGAATTGAGCACTATGACTGCTGGAATTTTTATACATTCATATATAATATATTAGAATTTTCCTTTCTTTGCCATGCAGTGATAGCTTAGTGTAAGATCTCTCACTGATGTCAAATCTGATGTCAAATCATGTCAGGTTTGATGAGCTGATCCAGGAAGGTTTGTATCGGATGTCTAGCCATTGATGATATATACATATACAGTATAAACAGGTATATATATGGGATGACAATATATTTCACGCATATATAATATATATATCATATATTTTTATTATATATATATAGCATATATATATATACTTATACATATATATATATTACATATATATATATACAATATATGTATAAAACGTACACAGTACATGTCACATATATATATATATATATATGTATAAATATGGATTGCTATATAAACACATATATATATATATATATATATATATATATATATATATATATAAATATCAAATATATAAATGATATATATAATCCAATAAATACACTTATATAATATAAAATATTATAAAGATAGATCCATGAATATATGATCTTCTATTAACATATATATAAATATATAAATATAATTTAAATATATTGTATATAAATTTAAACCATTTTGTTATTTATATTTGACATATTTATTTAAAATATCTGTATATAAATAAATATATAAATATCTTATATACATGTTAATTTATATATATATATATATATATATATATATATATATATATATATATATTTATAAATATATATATGCGTGTATATATATGTATATATAAAATATCTATATATACATAAATATATACATATTGAATGACGTTATATATAGCAGTCGCCTATATATATATATATATATATATATATATATATATGGTATATATATAAAAAATAAAATTAGTATATATATTTAAAATATATATATGTATATTATTGAATGGGCATTAAGTGTATGTATGTATGTATGTATGTAATAAACAGCAGCTTAAAATTTCTGTCGCTAACTGCAGACGTCATATTTTGTCCATGTGTATAATGATTCAACCACAATGTTTGAATAAGATAATTTTTATTCAGCCTTAGATATCAATACAAAAATATTTTGTTACTCATTTCCAATCAGATTGATGAGATCTTTATTAATAACTCATTGTTTTGTCGATAGCGTTTAGAATTAAATTGCTCAGTTATTCTAATGAAGCCATTTTCTGTCCTAAACAACCCAAGCCTTTTGATCACAGTTTGGGACTAAAGAGAAGTAAGCAATTCTGATATTTTTATGATTGTACTTTAAAAACCTAATTAATATTATAAATTATATTTTAGCACGCCATGCATAAAAAATATTATCAAAATATTTAAACCAAAAACCACTTTAATTACACCAATTTTCCTCATGCAATTTTATAGCATAGGAAAAAAATTTCAAACAAAAAGATGACTGTATACAACACATTGAGTGTCTAGCATGTTTAAAAGAGGGTGTTGAATAATTTTCAGCCCTTGATCTCCAGTGACAGCTTCCATATATTTCCCGTGTGAAACTTAATTCAAAGATAAATGTCTATTTTCTTATTTACACATTCTGTACGCATTCACCTATTATTTCACTTTCAGTTTGATATTGACCACATGTCTATCTCATGTCGAGAATTCTCTCAGTTCAAAAACATAGTTAACCATTTTGGCCATTGATACTTGTGTGTGTCTGGTTAAAGTCCAGAATCACCAGAAATGGCAATACATACACATTTGAAAAAAAAAAAAAAATAAAAATAAATAAATAAATATATATATATATATATATATATATATATATATATATATATATATATATAGAGAGAGCATGGAAATCAACACTGCATTGTGCCTGTTTCACACCTAAAACAATCATCAAACTCCCATATGTGATATAACATATTTTAAACAATTACATTATAATATATTCAATACTTCTTCCTGCCACTCATATTTCAGAAAAAATTTTTTTCCCTTTCTTTCCCCAACACACTTCTTTTTTTTCCTTCTTCAGAATTATATATCCCTCCATCACTTGCTCACTTTCAATTAAGCATCTGTTTTGTCCTCTTTATCTTTTCTCTTACTCTCCTTCATACCACTCATCTCTCCTTCCAGTCTTTTTTGTTCTTGAATCATTTCCTTCTGCATTATTCTTCCTACCACACTTGCCTTTTCCACAGTATATATAAAGCTAATGTTCCTCTCATAAGACCAAGTATTTAAAAAACAAACAAAAAACAATTGTATCAAGTGGTTTCTTTACCATTTGTGCCTGATGACATAAGAAACCATGAAACTAAGTTCTACTAGAAATGCAGGCATATCTGCATTTATTAATATATACTTCAAATCTGTTTAAATACCCTGAGCACTCTTGTTTGTACCATAAATTAAATATTTATTTGCTTATCTGTGTATGAATGCTATTGCACACATGTATAGTTGCTAATATCTTGTTATTTAGACATGGAAAATTTTATCAGAAATATGAGAGGCAATGGAGTTAATTGAAAAGAAATTATGCAGTTGTTTAAAATGTTGTATCATAGAGAGAGAGAGAGAGAAAACGTGTCACAGCACAGAGAGAGAGAGAGAGAGAAAACGTGTCACAGCACAGAGAGAGAGAGAGAGAAAAAACGAGATGAATCACAGCACAGAGAGAAGAGAGAGAGAGAGAAAACGTGTCACAGCACAGAGAGAGAGAGAGAAAACGTGTCACAGCACAGAGAGAGAGAGAGAAAACGTGTCACAGCACAGAGAGAGAGAGAGAGAGAGAGAAAACGTGTCACAGCACAGAGAGAGGGAGAGAGAGAGAGAAAACGTGTCACAGCACAGAGAGAGGGAGAGAGAGAGAGAAAAACACACACAGAGAGAGGGAGAGAGAGAGAAAAACACACACAGAGAGAGGGAGAGAGAGAAAAAACGTGTCATGAGAGAGGGGAGAGAGAGAAAGAGAGGAGAGAGAGAGAGAGGGAGAAAAGAGAGGGAGACAGAGAGAGGAGAGAGAGAGAGAGAAAACGTGAGGGACAGAGAGAGAAAGGAGAGAGAGAGAGAAAAGGAGAGACAGCACAGAGAGAGGGAGAAAGAGAGAGAGAAAACGAGGGAGAGCACAGAGAGAGGGAGAGAGAGAGAGAAAAAGAGAGAGAGCACAGAGAGAGAGAGAGAGAGGGGAGAAAAAGGAGGAAAGCACAGAGAGGAGAGAGAGAGAGAAAAAAAAGACAAGAAGACAGCAGCAGAGAGAGAGAGTTCATGAGAGAGAGAGAAAAAATTTGTCACAGCACAGAGAGAGAGAGAGAGAGAAAACGTGTCACAGCACAGAGAGAGAGAGAGAGAAAAAATATGTCACAGCACAGAGAGAGAGAGAGAGAAAAGTGTCACAGCATTTTCTAGAGAGAGAGAGAGAAAAAAATGTCAGAACAGAGAGAGAGAGAGAGAGAAATATGTCACAGCACAGAGAGAGAGAGAAAAAATATGTCACAGCACAGAGAGAGAGAGAGAGAAAAAATGTAGCACAGATGAGAGAGAGAGAAAAAATTTATTTTGTCACAGAGAGAGTTTGAGAAAAAAGTGTTGTTTTGCACAGAGAGAGAGAAAAAAAAATATGTTGTTAGCACAGAGAGAGAGAGAAACCCTTCACAGCACAGAGAGAGAGAGAGAAATTAACAGATTTGTCACAGCACAGAGAGAGAGAGAAAATAATGTTGAGAAATTGTAGAGAATTGAACGTTTATTCTAGAGAGAGAGTAGAGATCGATTTATGTCAGTTCAATAATTTCAGAGAAAGAGAGAGAGATATATTTCATAGCATCTTTGAGAGAGAATATTCGTTCTAAAGAGAGAGAGAGAGAGAAATATAAAAAATAGCACAGAGAGAGAGAGAGAGAAACTATATGACATAGCACAGAGAGAATCTGAGAGAGAGAGAATATATTTTCATAGGAAAGAGAGAAATGAGAGAGAGAGAGAATATAAATAGCACAGAGAGAGAGAAACATTTGAGAGAAGAAGAGAGATAGAGATATATTGTAGCACAGAGAGAGAGATAGAGAGAGAATATATATATAGCACAGAGAGAGAGATAGAATTTGAATATATAGAGAGAATATATATCATAGCACAGAGAGAGAGAGAGAGAGAATATATAATCATAGCACAAATAGAAAGAGAGAGAAAAAATATATTTAGCACAGAGAGAGAGAGAGAGAATATATATCATAGCACAGAGATTGAGAGAATATATATCATAGCACAGAGAGAGAGAGAGAGAGAGAATATATATCATAGCACAGAGAGAGAGAGAGAGAATATATATCATAGCACAGAAAAAAACAGTATTGCACCT
The DNA here is from genome assembly GCA_903632075.3 of Acanthosepion pharaonis. NCBI lineage: Eukaryota > Metazoa > Mollusca > Cephalopoda > Sepiida > Sepiidae > Acanthosepion > Acanthosepion pharaonis. Next base: position 728,260 of record CAHIKZ030001365.1, on the reverse strand, counting down.
ATTAGTTTCATCTTTTAAACCAGTGGTTCCAAAAAATTTTCTCAGTCACATTTTCAGAACTAAAATTTGCTTGTGACATCAAATTTTATGTGCTAAAATGTACATTTAAAAATAAAAAAACAGAGAGAGGGTTAATGAGAGTTAATTGTTGATTCACAGTCAGAACATTCTAATTAATAATTCTTTCCTCCAATTTGTCAACCCTACTTACTATGTTCTTAATATGTGATATAACATAAAAATATCAAAATATAAAATTCATCAATAATTACCCAAAATAATATTTGAAGTTTTGAAATATTTATTTTTGCAATATCAACTTTTTGAAAGTCTAAATCTTTGTCTTTCAATCATTCCGCTTCACCTGCTCTCCACTTTCGCTGTACCTATGTGGCACACTGCACGATTTGGGAAACACAGCTTTAAATACTCAACAATTGGTCTGATAGTTTGCTGAGTGTTTAAAGCATGAAACTGACATCCTATACTCTCATATATATATATATATATATAAGTGAACATAGAAGTCAACACTTAGAGGCGACAGTGTTTCATGCTATATGCAATCATCAGGCCACGTGTGCTGTTATTTTTCTCGGATATTTTTACATATACAGGTCAGTGGTGCATTGTGGGTAGTCTATTATGGCGGTTATTTTACCGGAAGTCATTTATTTATTTGGGTTAAATTATTTTGCTTGTTTTTATTTAATTTTATTTTTGTTTTTTTTTTTTTTGTTTTTGATTATCTATGTATAAATAGCCCAGAAAAATAACAGCACACGTATTTGACGATTGCATATAGCATGAAACAGACTGTCGCCTCTAAGTGTTGACTTCTATGTTCACTTTTATATTTACACATGCTCTATCTCTGATATTGAGCACTTTATCTCATAAATATAAAAACAATCTTAAGACTATATTTTCATTCATATATATATATATATATATATATATATATATATACATACACACACACACACACATCTGTATCAAGAATATTTTTTACAAACTTTGGGGAGTGGGTTCCTCACACCAAAAAATTGGTCAAAAGTCCTCATATACATGTTTGCACTTCTTTCATTTTTATAGGAAATGTAAAGAAAGTTTATGGTAGATGGTGCTGTGTTGGCATATAGACTAAGTTACATTTGTCACTCATGTACATTTGTGGCTAGTCTGAGTTGTAGTGAGTTAAATGAGAAGTGGCAAGATATGAATATCATTAGCAGACAGATATGATTTTTACACGTAGCTGCATGAATGGCAATGGATGTGGGTGGGTACAGCTGTATTAGATCACAATTCCAGATGGAAGGCAACTGTCATCAAGGAAGACTAAGATCCACTTGTACGTCTGACCATGAAGAACACATTCTAAAGGCTGTCAGAGATTATCCAGGTATCAGCATGCATCAAGTGGCTGTAGCATGTTGTACCTCTCATAGTACTGCATGGAGGGGAATTCAAGAGCAGCTCCTGTATTTTGGCAATGTGTGCAGTGGCTTTCACCATCTGATTACTCACTAGGGATAAAACTTGTGTACAATCCATTGTCTCTTCGGTCTTGTTTACAGATAAGGCAACATTTGAAAGAGAAGGAATAGCAAAAGTTTGTAAAAATATTTTTGGATTGTACATTCAACAGTGTTTACCATAAATGTAATAGGTCAAAAAGGATTTGTGGCCATCTATTTAAATAGACGTTTGTCTTTGTTTTGATGTGTGGAACCTTCCCCATAAATTTGTAAAAGTATTTTTGATACACCTTGTCTACTTATTTAATCTTTTCACTCTATGCAAGGCGATAGTATCACTAAAATTCAAGGGGTTACTGAGTGTGAATGAAAATGAGTTGTGTTAGTAAAGAGAAGGCACCAAAAGAACAAGGTTTAATAAGACAGAAGATGGCAATTGATGTTACACTTAAATTATCTTAGAGTCATGGTGACAGGGAGAATGAGAAGCCAGCAGAGGGTTCCACAAATGAGAAAAAGAAACTATCAGAATAGAACTTACCTAGTGATTTCAAAAGGTAAACCGACAAAATTTAATTCCTGATCTAGTACTATGCTTAAATTTATGTGAGCAAGGAACCAAGAAGTAAAGCTCATTTTCATGAAAATATTTATAGAAAAGACAGAATCCATGTTATGATGGAGGGAAAGTGTTTGAAGTTAAGATGCCACTTCATGACTTATAACATTACAGACCCTTCTTTGGATTTATATATATATATATATATATATATATATTTTTAAAAATAAAGACATTTTTTTTTTATAGAATGAATAAACATAAAAACTGTATTTTATATATATATATATAAAATACATGCACGAGTTCATCAGTAATTACAGAGTTTAATGAGGGGAAAAAAATGCAGATTTATTTAACATGATCTCTTCTTTGTTAAGACATTTAAGCCAGATAATAGCTACACATCAGGCATTAGACTTATTGATTCAATTGTGTGTATATTGTTATAACATCATCAATAATGATGACTGTAAGGGCTGCCAGTCCCTTTATGGAATGCTGGGATCAAGATGGATTGAGCAGTGTTTTTAAATAAATGAGTTGTTAAGTTTACCACATGTCATGTTGTCTTTGTGTCGCTTTGTCTTTTCAGTGACCCATCTCATATAATATATAATCATACCACTTATATATATATATATATATATATAATATAATATAAATCATACATCTTGTAACACTGTGTTCCAATGGGATTGTGTGTGTGTATATATATATATATATTTTTTCTTGTCCAAATAAACTTTGCAGTTTCAGGTCAGTTATTTTTTTTTTAAATTGGCCCCTGAAGTAGTTGTTTTGTAAATATTAGAAAATTATTATAAAGGGTTAAGACATGATGTTTTTGTTATTAAAAATTTTACTATGGCAAAAATAAAAAAAAAAAAACATTTTACAATTAATTTTACACTCATAAGAATAGCTTCGTTTAGTCTTGATTACTGCAGCACACATTTTTGGCATTTATTGCAAAAGTTTCTCACAGTACAAGTTTGATAATTGATTCCATTCTTTTTTCAATGATTCTAAGAGCTCTTTTACATTTCTTTTTCACTCTTCTGTCATGTTTATCACATGCTAATTCTGGAGGTGGCTTCAAACTTTTGAACTGTAGAGTGTGTGTGTGGCTAGGAGAGGAATATTAAGATTCTATTAAGATTGGGGAAACACCCTCCTGGGAATCAGTTTCACAGAGCAGTGTTTTATGGGAAGAAGCTGTCCAAGTAGAACTTACTTTTCATCAATAAAATACAGATGGAATTTAGGTGTAAGTGGCACAGTGTGTCCTTTCCATGAGGGTTAAGATTGGCAGAAAAAAGGAATGTACTTCATCTGAGTACTTTCCATGGAAGTAGCAGTGGAGTAGCTAGAGGCTTACCACATCCCACCTGTGAGAAAGATGTTGAAGAATCAAGGGCTTGGAGATGCTTTTGGACTATCAATGTGAAAGACAGTTAAGCAAATAAAATATGCAATATTAGAAAAATATTTGTAATGATTTTAAAATAAAAAGAGAGAATAAAGTAAGATGTAACTTGCTTGTGATTTTTCTATAAATATTTTCATGGTAATTGCTCTGATGAACCTTTCTCTGTGGTACATAGACTGGTGACAAGAGCTCACCATTTTATAAATAAAATGGTGGCTAGATGTAAGCCTAAGTTCTATGTTAACATTTTCTTTTATTCCACCTCTCTTGTGGAAATCTCTTTTGACTTCTTGCTTTCCAGTTAAATTTGATCTCTGAAAATTTAAATGTAATGTAAATCATTATCTACTGTTCTCTTTTATTGTTCTTGTTCATTAATAATGTTTTTCTTTTACATATATTCTTTCCCATTCAGTAAGCATCCTTAGTGGCTTTGTTGAAGTGAAATGATAAAAAAAATAAAATTCTTCAAGGAAAAAATAAAAGGAAAGACTTTTTTAATGAATAAATATAACTGTCTGAAAAAAAAAAAAAAAAAAAAAAAAAAAAAAAAAAATTTTCTATCATAAAATATTGAAAAACTGATGACAGAAAACGACTAAAAGAGAAGAAAAAATGAAATTAGAATCAATAGATGAAATGATTTAAGGAAACAAATATATATAAAAAAAAAATTAAAAAAATAAAGATGGAGAGACATGTGAAGAAAAGCTAATGACTTGACATAACTAAGTGAAAGAAAATGAAAAAAAGGAAAAAATACAAAGTAACATTCACATTTTAAATTGAAAGAAAAAAAATGGATGAAACTAGATTTAAAAAATGTTATTAAATGAATGATATGGAAAAGCAAATTAAGATAAATAGAAAAGAAAACAAGGAAAGGAAGGAAATGAAAGAGAAAAGAAATGATTACAATCTCAATACCCAAAGAGGGATGTTACCTGAACATTTTGAAAATGATGGCATATTAAAAGTTAATATATTCATAAAAGCGATAGATCTTATCACAAAAGGGAAGAGAATTGAGTGAAAAGGCCAAATTTAATAAGTTGTGAAATCCCATTGTATGAATGTTCATTATCTTTTTTCTTTTATTCATACATCTTTGAGTTCTCATCTCTTTTTAATTACTGCAATATCTTCAAGTGTAGCTCCATTGTTAGTCTGAAAAGATGGAAAAGGCCTTTGCCGAATGTTTCACGTTTCATATAGGTAAGGTTCAAAAACACTGATACATTTCTAGAATTTGTGAAGCAAAACTTGATTCTTGATCTAGTTATTCTTAATTAACCTTAGTAAAATCCCCTTTTTAAGTATAATTTCAGAACAATGTTATTTGAACTGTGATGTTGTGTGTACAATGTTATATGAACAGAAATATCCTTGTCAAACGTAGATAAAGAATGCTGCCAATTGGGCACATTCTCTTCCTTGGTACTTTTTTGACATCTGAACACACTCAGACATGTACTTACACACATGTTCTACAGTATACATGTACATCCTGTTAGTTAGTTTTTAATGCCATTACCTTTCATTCCATATTGTGTACACATGTAAATACTTTTGTTAATACATACATTAACTGTTGGTTACAATTGTTTTAAATTATTTCTTTTTACCCAGATTGTCATGATTCTACCAATAATGTTTGTGAGACAAATGTTATGGGTATCATCACAACCAATGAAGTGATACTGGCAACATAATGCTGACTAATTATAACTGAACAATACACTCCCATCACAAAGTAAACAGATGATAGAACAAATAGAGTATAGGAAATGAACCTTATTTCCAACACAATTATATACCCACATACTTGCCATATTAAAAGATGCCCAAACTTCATTTTCTATCAAACAACAGATATTACTACAAATATAGCAAAAAGATACCACAATACAATGCACATCATATAAATCAAAGTGTCTATTGGTTAGAAATTAACATCATGCTATGAAATATTTGACTAATCAAAGAAAAACTATTTTTCTCAAGCCTACTTAAAAAATTCTCATAATAAAAACTTAGAGATTTTGACTTTCAGGAGGAGAGATGTGATTGCATTGAAGTTGAAAAGAGATGTAACTCTCTCCACACACAGCATGTGCTGTAAGAAACATGTATTGGTGACTTCAAATGAAACAACAACAAAGACAGTGAATCTTTGTTGATGCTATAACTATTTACCTAGTTTTTTTTTTCTGTGTAACCACTATTTAAACTGTTTTTTTTTTCTAAACTACACCTTCTTGCTGTACCAACTAGCCAAGGACTTGAACTCAAAGAGCATTTTTACTCTTTTGACTCTTTAATTCATGTATATATATTTGTAAATACGAAATGGAAAATGTCCGACAATTATTTCAAGATATTTTATTGTTATACATTATACTCGATCTATGACTAAGAATGCGAAGACAAGAGCCAGAATGGTCGGCAATTTGACGGAGTACCTCTTGGATGTAGTATTCTGATAGTGATTGATTGCGTTCGACTGGGTTTTGAATCTAAGTCCAAAACGGCGCAAATTCAACAGAGAGCCGCAAGAGTTCTGAAGACTCGATACGCCTCCCACGCCCAGGTTATTGTGCGACATGTGTTCCTGTGACGTCATTCTTCCACTACCTCTTAAAATCCAAGCTGCCACCACTCTCTCTTAATAAAACAAACGAGAGAAAGAAATGGTCCTGTTCGTTGTTACCATTTTGTGTAGTAGCGTCGAGACTCAGAACGCAAGTATCGCTCCAGAAATTACCTGTCTCCTATCATGGTTTAGCTTTATAAGAGCCAGATCAGAGCAAAAACGTATAATTGCTATCATATTTTTTTTTGTTCGCCAATATATGAGTGACCTTAGGTACAGGTATTTACCCAAGAATAAAGAGAACTAAATAGAACTCGTAAGAACTTGTTTCAGTCCTGCCACTAGTTCGACTAAAAGCAGTGGCAACAATATTTTGCACATGTAAAGGACAGGTGTAAGGAAATTGAAGAATTTCACCAAGGAGATATTTTATGTCTATATTCGCGAGATGAAGTATTGTAATTATTGACACAATTTACATTGTCGTCCTCATCCTTGTTGCCATATTCACCAATTTTCGGCCTTTGTACGCACCCGACCTTCTTCACGATATGTCGATATCTCTGAGATGAGGTATTGTAATTATTTACACTATTTACATTGTTCGGATTCTTGACCTCACCTTCGTTGCTGTATTCACGTTGCTTCAATGACATATGGTCCAGTGGATAAAAGCGTTGGTTGAATCCAGTGACTACACCCAAAGAGTTTTGAGTTCAATACCTGGCTACAGCTGAGGTGAAAACAAAAAAAAAACTTGGAGAGTTGAGTTAAAGGGAGATAACCGATACCGAGACATCCCGAATAGGCATGTCACGTGAAGTAAGAACAATCTACCAGAGTGTGTGAAATAAAGGGTTAAATTCGAAATTCTAGTCACAAAAACACCGCAATGGCAACAACAGTCCGAAAATGTAAGTAGTTTAAATGAGATATTTTATATTTACGTTTTATATTACCGAATAAAAAGATAGAAAATACACTGGTATGCAAACAAAGAAAGATATTGAAAGTTAGAAATTGTGTGTGTGTGTATATGTATATATATATATATAGTGTAACCCGGATATAAGAGAGTTGTCGGGACCGGAGAGAAGTTCTCTTCTATCCGGTTTGGTCTCTTTTATATCCGGGTTTAATTTATTTTATATATATCCGGTTTCTCTTATTTTGGTCTAACACAGGCTCTAATTTGGGACCAGAGAAAATCTCTTATATCCGGGTTTCTCTTATCTTTGGTCTATTTATATCCGGCTAATTTGGGACCAGAAAAAATATCTTATATCCGGGTTTCTCTTATATCCGGGTTTGGTCTATTTTATATACATTAACACAGGCTCTATTTGGGACCAGAGAAAATCTCTCTTATATCCGGGTTTCTCTTATATCCGGGTTTGGTCTATTTTATATACATTAACACAGGTTTTTGGGACCAGAGAAAATCTCTCTTATATCCGGGTTTCTCTTATATCCGGGTTTGGTCTATTTATATACATTAACACAGGCTCTAATTTGGGACCAGAGAAAATATCTCTTATATCCGGGTTTCTCTTATATCCGGGTTTGGTCTATTTTATATACATTAACACAGGCTCTAATTTGGGACCAGAGAAAATCTCTCTTATATCTTTCTTATATCCGGGTTTGGTCTATTTTATATACTGGCTCTAATTTGGGATGAGAAAATCTCTTTATATCCGGGTTACACTGTATATGTATATATGTATCACTTACTAAGGGGAAAAATATCCTCATGCTCAGGAACAAGGTCATTAAAGCCTGCTGAGAGGAAGAGAGCGAAAGACAGGGAATTTCCCATTTTTAAAACTGCTCGACCGCCCCCCCCTTACGATGTCTTGGCAAAACTCGCAAAGCTATGTGGGAGTAACTCACAAACTTAAAGGAAAGGGGTGATGCCAGTTTAGTGTGTTGGCTACTTCTATAATTAATTTATTAAGTTTGTACGAGAAAATTTTACCTGAATTAATGGTGGTTTGAAAGGTACGTACACAAAATAACAGGGGCTGGGTTGATTAGCAATGAAAGATAACATTTAACAAAAATAACAAAACCGAAGTTTAAGAGTTTCTGTGACTAGAAATAAATGGAAGACAACGAAAATTATTAATGAATGTATTTGAGTGTGAGTTGTCTGTGTAGGTGTATGAAGCATCTACGGTCCTTTTTGCTTCAGTGAGAAAGGTTGATGGAACGCACTTTGAAAGGAGGAAAAACAGGAAGAGATGGTTACTTGAGGGTTCACTTGTTTTTACACCTTCCGGGCTGCTGCTGACGTGTTTATTCACACAATATAACAGTAAACGGTAAAAATCTGTTACATGCCTTCTCTCCGACCCTCAACAGTAAAACTAGTAGAGGTTACTAAAAAGTCTGTTTTACTCGTAAATCTCGTACAGCAGGTCTCCTCATTATTTATTGTACTATGTACAAATGTGGCACAAGGCCGAAAAGGTCGCTGGGGGAAAGGACGGTCATCACTTGTCTTAAAATAAAACTTAGCTAGCCACAACCACTGACCCTATCATACTAAACAATATTCCTATCACCAAAACAACACATTTATCCATACCTTTCTTACTACATCCACCAAAATGCCTCTTTGACTCAATGAAAATCCTAAATACACTCCTTATGTACAAATATTGTCTGTGGGGAGGGGGCATAAAAACAACAATTTTTTAAAAATCCCCAATGAGTATACAATATGTCGAAATATATTTACAAGAAACTAAACAAAATTAGTGTTAGTATTAACCCCCCACCCCAAACTTTGAATGTGGCAGAAATATCAGTTAACCGGACGAAATCGATGCGGGACTATGAAAATAAGGACACATTCAAACCGTCAAGCACTCACACAAGCACTCACTCATCCATACACAACAACAAATACGAAAGCACACGCACGAAACGAAAGGCGCCCCGCATCCACCAGAGAACTGACATCACTGACCATCTACAGCAGGTCTCCTCTATAGATTGGTCTTCCTGACTGGCAGTTAAGGATCACATGAACGACTTACGGTAGTGCATGCTGGGTAGAGAAGAGTAACAAAAGTTAACTCAGCAATATGATAGGATAATATTCCTGGGTTTTTGTTCAGAACGAACGTTTCCCCGAGCTTTAAAAATATCGTTTAAAAAAGTTTGGTCTACAAGTTTTCAGGGAAGAAACTTTCTTCGTAAATTAATGTTGAAAAGAAAGAGTATTTACAAAGACAAATGAATCCCCTACAGCTCCCCACAAAAAAAAAAAAAAAAAAAAAGAAAATCGGAAAAATAGATTGAAATAAAACTGTATCATGCTTAGAATAACATGTTTTAGGTTTTGTTAAAGTTTTTGCTCATAAAACTTGGATCGTGAGGCATCAGAAAACCCGAAACAAAGCTCGTAGCCATAAAACAAGAAAGCAAATAAAAAGAGAAAAATATATATCCGAAGAACAGTAAACTAAACACATAAAAAATACACAAGTTTGGATTTAAACAACGAAGGCAAAAGTACAGAGAAATTTTGAGGAAAGCAAACAAGAGCAAAACTAAAAAGAACTGGCCTAAGACTGAAGAAGAAAGATAAGGCGACTAATTTCACGGTACGCAAGGAGGTGTTTTCTTTTCTATGGTTTTCTTTAGCCAACGTATCTCATCTCATCTCGTCTTGTCAGAAGTAAGTTCCTCTTCTTATCTTATCTGTTTTATTTAAGAGGTAATGGTGCATTTTGTTGCTGTTTTTTTCTTTATTTTGGATGTGAACATCTTTATTTTTGTTTCGTTTTTCTTTTCTCTCAACTAACAAATCGACTCAACGTTCTCTGGCTGAAGGAAAAAGTACAACCTAGATGAAGATACGACATTGACTAAAATCGTAAAACGTGATGGTGGAAGCCATTATAAGATAAAGTGCTACTCAAGTCCCGCTCAACTTCCTTAATGGCAATTTTACAACATATATATATATATATATATATATATATATATATATATATATATATATGGAAATGGGAATTACGAAATAAATTGTTTTAGATTGTGAAGTCACTTAGAGGTTTGAGACCGGTTACATAAATTCAAAAGTGATTTCAGTTACTTTCCCCTTTTCGTTTTTCTCTTTAATATTTTCTTGGTTCGTAATTAACCAATTAATGATGACTGTTCCATTTTTGGGACGCTGGGCATTAATGGGGTATAGGTACCCAACTGGTAGGGATATTATTATTATAAATACAAATAATAATCAAAGTTATGAATAAAATAAAACAATAACATAAAAACGTTGTATAAAATAAATAAATATTAAAATAAAAATACTCTCAGCAGGCAACAAAAATTCTTCCTGTCGGAAATACCGACATCCCGCCAAAAGACGTTAAATTCAATCTCTTCGCCACGAACCTTGATACGGGCAACACGTGTCCAACTTCTCTCTCTCTGATATGGCTTGTAATAACATGGAGTAATTTCTCCCTTTTATCACATGTACCATAAAACTATTCTAACTTAAAAAATACACACACCAGTAACACACAAAAATATAAACAAACTGTATGAAAGTAACATACAGTTTATGCTTTTCCTGTTTCTGTACGTTTTATTTCTTGTTAGGTATGCTTTATCTCCATGAACACAGGGCTAATTTCTGCAGCTATGATGAGAGTGAATCCACCACAAACTAACAAATTGAATGTTGCTACAACGTTACTATGATGGCTACACTGTACAATGTCAAAGAGACACTCGAAGTAGAATATTATAGAGTAAGAGGCACAGTTCGAAAGAATATGTGGGAAAGATAATGGTTAATTTTAAATTTGATCAGAGGAAGCATTCTCGGTTCCACAAAGGAGCCGTCCGTAGACAGAAAATGCTCGAGTGGAACTTAATCATACGAATGGAACAGGAAATGCTGCAAAAGTGATTTTTTTGGTTGATTCTCCACGAAGTGTTCGCAACGTTTTTTTTTAACGTTGCAAATACATAAACTTCTGATGATATACTCATCATAAAAGATGGATAATAAATTCCCGATAGATATAACATTAATTCGTCTTCGAAATTAGTGATTTAAACTTTTTTTTGAAAAATTCAATGTACAATGGCCGAAACGTCGTGAATATGACAATAAAGACAAGAACAATAGTCTGAACAGTGTAAATAATGACCATACCGCATCTAAGAAATACAGACAGATCCTGAAGAAGGTCGGACCGTACAACGGCTGAAACGTCATGAATATGACAATAGTCTGAACAATATAAATAGTGTAACGTTAAAGTAAATGCTTAAAGTGTGGCAGACATAGTGAACTAGAACAGGAATCAAATGGCAGAAATGGCGAACAGGACTTGCCTTATTCTCGACGAAAGAGAATTCGTCTTTTCTCTGGCATGTAGGACTTCGATTTGAGAGAAGGCGAGTACGCCGTTCCGTCAAAAGAAACCCGTCTTCTTTGTTGTCCCACAAGAAATTGCTTCATTATCAACTGTATATAATATTAACGTGGTTGGATGGAATCAAGGAGGGACTTCCGGGTGAGTTAGTGCTTTATTCTGAGGTGCCTGTATGTCTAGTTCTCAGCATCCGGGCGAGTCAATGGTGATTCCCCATTATACCATCAGATATGAGAGATGACTGTCGGGGTACAGACAGTTGTGACAGGAGGAGCGAGCGATGAAGCGGATACATGAAAGAGAATAACGAAAAATACCAAGAAACCGGTGTAGAGGGAAGAAACGCCCAATCTGAAATTGCGTCCCAATACAGAGTTGCTAACTTCTATTGACTACAGAAAGGTTCTCAGTATAATTTACTTTCCAAAATATTGCCCAAACGATATGACAGATTCTTTTGAATTTATGAACCCTTCGTATCTACAGTACAGACTTACGTGCAAAATGTTGATCAGCATACAAAAATAACTCAATTTTAACATCGGTATTTTGGAGCGTAATTAGCCAATCAATGAAAAGTCTATTTCGAATACTTTTTGATCCGTTCAGTCTCTTCAAGAGCTTTTGCATTCTCGCTTCATTACTTAAGTAATCAGACGATTCTACTCGTGATGACTGAGTTCAAGGCTGACTGATCAATTTTTAACCCATCTTCACCAGTAAGAACAAAAGTTGAAAAAACTTTTTATCCAAGAATATTTTAGTTTTGATGAGGAGACATGATCTTAACATAAGCAATACATGAGATACTGTTTTGATGACAAACAGAGAAAGGACCTCTCATAAAAGGAAGTAAATGAAAGTAGGAAGAAAAGACTAACTATACATTCTAAGGAGGACAGAATATCTAGTTGTCAGCAAGAGAAATAATCCAATCACTAACTTACTAATATGAGATGTTAAAATTAAACAAGTCTGGGAAGTTTTTTAACAGGATGAAACATATGACAGCTAAATCCAAACAATGGCGAAAGATGCCTTCCAAAAGCTATGCAACGTAGTAAGAAGCAGGAAAATTTTGTTAGAAACCAAGCTTATTGAACTGCTATGTAACATCAATCGTCTTATAGAGCAGTGAATGCTGAAAAATTTCTTCACAGATGAAGATGAGACAACAGATATCCTACATAAGGATACTGAGAATACCATGGATGGAGTGAAGTTTTAAGGAAAATGGAACAGAAAGGATTCTTATACATAGAATCAGAAAGAAACAGTTGAAATTTCTCGGATATATATTAAAGAAAGAAGGCTTGGAAAATTTGACACTCACAAGATATATGGAAGTCAAGAGGGACAGAAACGAGTAACCTACCTAGTCAACTTGTATAAATGGATGGTAGATCAGTGAGTGGGAAGGACAGTAATAAGTTATTTTTAAAAGCTACAAAAGATAGAAAGTTGTGGAGAGCCATGATCACCAACACCCTGAAGAGAAACGACACAGAAAAGAAAATGGTGAAAAAAGGGGAACAAATTTGTGTAAAAAATGAACAATTCCACCATACATAGGTTGCTTCAAGGATTTTCATACTGTTAAAATATTAAATTTAAAAATGTAACCTTACTTTTATTTCTTTAGTTTTGTAATCTGAAAAGGTTTGTGGGAATTAGCCCCAAATTATATGCTTGGATGGCTGGTAGGTGTCATTCTATTCAGGACAAACTCCTCTTTCACTTTTTGAACTAAAATGCAATAGATACAAGATGCATGTTATTGCCACCAGTGAAATCCTTTTCTCCGGGTGGCCAACTGCTAATCACTGTTCTGTCAACTATGCATTGTTTTCTTCTCTTTCTCTTACATTCAATCTGTTCTGTGGGTATCAAAATTTCCAAGCCCTCTTTTCTCATTATGTACCCTAAAAATTTTGGCTCCATTACACTTTCGCACCACTCCTGACACTCAACCATACAATGTTTTGTCTTCAGTTCCTTTTTAGTTTAAAAAAAAAAAAAAAAGTTCGAATAGATTTCCCTCCTTTTTTTCTTAATATTTGTTTAATATTTCGTAGATTTTAATTTTAAATAAATTTCATTTCTTTATCTTTCCGACTTTCTTTTTTAGAAAAATTGACAACAGGAACACATTTTCAAAGCTTTTTAAAACCATTGATAGTGTTTGTAAATTAATTATTATTGCAACAGTCCAACTGTTGTTATTTTAAATTAATTTCATGAAGTTAAACTTTAAAAAAAATAAATTACTTATTTTATAAATTTATCTGGTTGTGTTTTACTTTTTAGGAGTGGGGCAAAGTGTAATAGCACCATACTTCGTTCCTTGCTTCCAGATTTTTATGCTGCCTTCTAACTCATAATACATAATGCCTCCTCCTGTCAATGAAAATTATTTAATGCGACATTGTTCACTTAAATTTCTATTCTTGTATTCCATCAATCCACTGCCTTTCTTTGAGCTTAATTGTTCGTCACCAGTCACGATAAATTGAATGACAACTCATTGTAAAAGGTGGTATGCAAATCACACTTTCTAGCGACTAGAAAATAATTGGGTTCAATCATCAGCGACCAACTGACTCCCGCTGACCATGTCTTCTTCCACACCACTCGGCGATTCAGGTTTCACTCTGTAGTGAAAGATGATCAGCTACCTCGAAAAAGAGTTCGTGTTTTATGTGCAATCTGCCAAAGAAAAATTACCCAAAAGTAGTTTGCAAAAAAAAAAAAAAAAAAAAAAAAATCTACTTTAAGGACTAGACTCTATGCTAATGTTCTTCCCTCCCCTTAATGGCGTGACCAATCAGAAAGATCTCTCGGTGAACAAAAGCGGTTGTTCTTCGCTTATAAAGGCAGGAGATTTTCTGAGCTGGGGAGACGAACACGCGTTTTTGCTAGTGAGAAATGAATGTTGGACGTGTGACCCCAATTTGTCGTTTCTATGCTGCTTGGTGAACTGTTACGATGGACTATTGTTTGAACTGTGATTTGGCTACAAGTGTTGCGGTCGAGAGACAGAAGAAATCTATTGCAGACGTTTGTTGCTACAATAAGTTGACAGTCTTTTCTTTACAACCACACACACTCTTCTGCCCATCATCTTACGGATCACCGTGGTTTCAATTGTCTACCCTTGGCTAAGACTGCCAGCTAGTACCAGCTCAACACGCCTACTGTTTATCAACCTTCGCTGACTGTGTTTGGTCCTTCAACATCTCCCAAGTGGTTTCGTTTTCCTCTTCTGGTTACCAAAAACCGTCTGCCCTGGGCTGTGACTGCGAGCTGTTACCAACCAAATACACCAATGTTTGTCAACCCTCAGTACTACTCAAGCTTCTCTGGTCATCACCAAATGTCAAGGCATTCTTAGACCAACAGTTAACTACCATCATAACCACCCATGGTATTTGAAACATCCAGGTTCTTCTATTGTATTTTCCTTTTTCCTGCCAATAATAAATTTTGACATATTTTATGCAAGTTCCTTGTTCTTGTTATTCTTGCCCGTGTCACATCTCTAATTTTAATTTTTGTGGGATTCCTCAAATATCAAGATTCGGACCCCCACAACAGTTATAATGATCGAGCTCAATTCAGCCTTGTGCTGACCAGCGGTCATCTGCAGTGACCAGCAACGACCAGCTGTGATCATCTGCAACGACCAGTGACCACCAACGATTATCAGAGTGCAACTGGCTCCTGCAGACCATGTCTTTTACCAATCCACTCAGCGATTCACAACCAGCTGCTCATCATTTCACCAGATCACCAGTGGTTTCAACCGTCTACCCTGGTAAAAAAAAACTACCAGCTGGTACCCACTCAATACACCAATTGTTTATCAACTTTTGGCATCACTTGAGTTGCTCTGGTCATCATCAACTGTCAATGCATCTGAAACCAACAGTCAACTACCAGCATAATCACCCAGGGCATTTGAAACATCTGGATACTTTGATTGTATTACCCCTTTTTTCCACCAATAATAAATTTAGATATATTTTATCTAAGCTCTTTGTTCGCACTATCCTTGCCCTGGCCTGTGTCACTTCTCCGATTTTAATGTTTGCAGGGTTTGTCTAACAGACTTTCAGACCCCAACTATAAAGACATTATGACAGAAAAAAGAAAAACAATTTTTTCCATAAATAATATAACAAACACTTACTCGGACAATTGCTAACTTGAACATCAATTCATCTGAACATATTGTGAATAATATATTTTTACCATAAAAAAACAAAAAAACAAAAAAAAACTCCTTTTACGACTGATTAAATTAAATAAAATAAAAACTGATACTACGTGTATTTACATGGAATTTAAAGAATTATTTCCCAAGCTTACTTTTACATACTTCTTACTGGATATGCTGCAGAGAAAGAAAAACGCACCATCACTCTAGCCAAGCAGAACTTGGCACAGAAAAACTCATTTTCAACCAATCAGATTTTGCTGCACTGGCCTGACTGTAATCCTATCAATTGAAATAAATAAGATTGCATATTCAGCAGTCATAAACATTTTCCCCATGAATGGCTCAGACAGTCATCTCCTTCAGGCATATTTCACAAGTGCTCTGTTATTTTTGCTGCTAACTTGAACGCAAATAGTTGGCCACTTTCATCTTCCAAATAGTCATTAAGTTTTGCGAACATGTTTCCCCATTCTGATGTCTTGAATCGAACATAAGTTGTTGCCGTAAGAAGCAAAGAGACTATTGATACAGAACTTTTATAAATATTAACAATAAACTTATCTGTTGACTGATCGTCTTAGTGGAAACCCAACCACACATTTTAACCTGAGAGGCTACCCGACAATAATCAAATGTAAAGAGGTTTGGGGGGGTATTTAAATGTTAGATACACTCCAATACTTTCAGAAAATATAAAACTAAAATCAATACCCAAATTATAACAGACAAAAAAATTTAATATTTATAAAAACACGAAACAACATCTTAAAAAACTGTTTTTCATTTTATTTTATTTTTGGAGTGATCGGAGAAAGTTCCTAATGTTATACTCCACTTTAAAATAGCCCTCTTTCTGATTTTCCAGAAGCAAAATTAAAAATAAAATAGTCACTCTCTACACAAAGCCTGCAATTATCATGCCCTGATCAAAAAACAAATAAAGAAATTAAGTAACAATAAAAAAAAAAAAAACAAAATTTAAATATCAAGAGCCAATCACAAATGTTGAGTCACGTATCTACCCTGACTGTTTAAGAGGACCCGTTCAGCAACCTTCCAAACAGTTTACTGTGGTCACTAGGTTAGCCGACCTGAAGCAAGCTTCAACACAAGAACAGTATACAACCAACTCTACAATCTTCAAGATCAGTTTCATTTGCCTCCAACAGACATACCTTCTTGACCCAATATATACACTGGTAATAGAGAATATTATTTTCCCCTATCTTATCTCCCTTTCTTTTTGCTTCACTGGTAATAAATTGTTTTTTGTTCGTTACATTTGCAACCATATGCAGTATATAATACTGACATTCATGAGAGTGCGTGCGTATCTAAGTATACATGTGCGAATAACAGAATGATTCAACGAGAAACTCCAGGCACTTTTAAAGTACTTGATTATGTGCATGTCTGTGTATTTTGACATTAATGTATAATCAAAGTCACTGATTAGACACGTATGAGTACACGTATAAAAGTTCTTTGTACTGTGAACATGTCTATATAACTAACTTGTATTTTTCCTACAGAAATGGAGTTGTCATTTTTGTGCAAAAAGAGACTCCAGAGACATATATATTTGAATTATCACTTTTTTTTTAAAGTAATAAAAACCCTTGAAAATGTTGCCTATCTTGAACGATCAAGTCACTGCAAAATCTTAATGCTTTTTTCAATTTAATTTTGAGTAAAAAAAAAAAAAAAAATGAACAATATATTTTCACTAATAAGTTCGAAAAGTAATACTTATATTTTAGGCCCAGTTTGGAGTCTATTATTTTCTGTAGATTTAAATAACTAATCTAAGTTATTCAGTTTTCAGCAAAACGTAGCGATGCAACAGAGGATTATCTTTCTTTGGTTGAGATGGACACATGAGGGTCACGTGACGGCCACTGCTTCTTGTTGTCTACATGTGTTATAATTTCTCTGTGCAGGACAAGTAAATATTTGCATATAATTTTGTAGTATGACTTAGCAGTATAAAAATCTGAGAACAAAGCATGTTTGTCATTTCTTTCTCTCAGATATTCGGTTCCGTCCATGTATTATGGTATTACTCTTGGAGATGATAATGTTTATGACGGAGGAAATGAAAATACGAAATATTCCCAAAATAGCAGTTCCATTAATTTGTACATTCGGCAAATTCACCAATTACTAATGTTAAACGTTCAGTTCTGAGTGGTGTCTATACAAATCATATCTCATTCCCTTTCATTTTGTTGCCAAGCCTTGTTTCAAATAACCACCCATTTCTAAGTGTTTTAGCCACATTTACATACTGCTGTATTATGCACGTTACTGTTTAAAACTACTTAACATAAACATAATCTTGCCTATTCACATTTAAAAGTGAATAAAGATACAAATGAAAAATTATGTAACATTTGGACATCCATATGTTTGACGATATTTCGATGTAACTATATCACTATGATTATGAATATTTTGAAATATAAATAAAACTTGAATTTGAACTGTTTCATCTTTTATTTTTTCTACAAATTTAATCTTATACAAAACTGTGTCTACAAAAAATGTTATCCTTCCCCAAGTATATATCTATGTGAATAAGTAAGCATTGAGAAGGAGAAATGTATTCATTCATTGTTATGTATGCATAACACATGAAATAGACTTAAGTTTATTTCCCTCCAGAAAACGCTGCTAACCAATGAACTTGTGTATTTCATTGGTTGGCCCCATTTACTGGAGTAAATATGACGTAATATGTTTTCTTGTGTCTTGTCAGATGTCCACCCACAAAAAAGTGGTTTTGGGCTTAATTTAAGTCTTAGATGGATTAAAGATGCAATTTTTCAGTTTTGCTAAGAATGAGCGTGACTGGTTGAATTTATTAAATATTAAGAAATGATTTTGTCGATTTTAAATTCAGACTTATGTGCTGAGCCTTTTGCACAGTACGTTGTTTATGATTATTCTGGATTTAAATGTGTTTACATTTAGTTTAATCTCAGATATATCGACTACAGAAATTATTTTAAAAATATTTCTTAGTTTTGGACAATTAGAAACTCTAGTCATCTGTAATGTACTCTATTAACTGCGTTTAATTTTTCAAAGTTTCTTTTTTTTTTTTTTTTAAACTTAAGACATCTTCAGTTATTCAGTGTGGATTTTGTCAAAGTCCTCCAGCAATTTTTGTGTTATGCTGTTGACATCAAAAATGTCCCCCTTTCAGGTCATGCTTCATACAATGGGAAAATGCGTTCGTGTGAGGAGAATAATGTGGGGATTAATATTACGTTGTTCTTGGCCAACAGCTGTTCAGCCTTTAAACATCAAGTAGAGTGATTTTCTTTTCATATCAGTCATCCAAAGAAAACAGTGTTGTACCTTGGAGGCCAAAGCGCTTTTGTGTCGCATGTATTGTGGAGAAAAATGCTTCAGAACTAGAATATGCCAATGTAGATGTAAATCAGCTTTACTCCTAACCAATCGAGATGCAAGCATCACCAATTCAGTTGACAGCTACTGAGAACATCAGTTTCACTGCTCTATGAATTGAAAATTTCAGAACAGCTGAATGGCTTTAAAAACTATTTTTTTCTGGGAGCAGTCACTAATAAACAACAGTTTTGAGTTTGGTGACTAAAATTTTTATATCAAATTCTACTCATCTTTAGACAGAGAACAAATGAATATGAGATGCCTAGTCTCGGGGATTCCAACCTTGCAGCAGCACCTCCCTCATTGCACTATAGAAGGAGAGCCCATTGAATATTGATACTATTGTGATGTTGATTGTGGGGACTAGGCAGTTTTGGGCCTTAGACCAGGTGACATGCTTGGGCCCCCCATATTAAACCACCCTTGTGTCACATCCTGTTATTTTAAAGGGAGTAAGTAAATACGAGTAGGAAACAACCTTTTTGAGTTGGTTTTGTATATATTTATCTCTCAAATTCTCTACTGCCAATATTAAACCAATAGAAGGTCTTAACATTTTCTTTTCCTAAATGTTGCTTATGTTTCAGGTCTGTTGACATGTTTATACATATATTTTTTTTCAATTTTATGGTGATTGTCAACCTATAAAAACTCAAATTATTCCAGAAAGATTTAAGAACCTTCAACTTTGGTGACAATTGTGGCTTTCCATTACTTTTGGGAGACTAAAAATGTGAAAATAAAATTGGTTGAAAATTGATAAGTCATTTATAGGATGTACCCTAGGACATTGGTCGAAATAAACATTGTACCCTAGGACATTGGTCGAAATAAACATTGCAGATAAAATCCTAATTTCAGGGGAAGAATGACGACATCTGACATTTCAAGGTTGGTCTTTTTCATGAATGTTCTAAATAAACATTTGTTTGTTTACAACCTCAATAGGTTATTTAATGCAAACAACATTTTTTTTTTTTATTGCTGGTAATTTTTTTTTTTTCAAAAATGTATGGGTAATATTTTTTCCTTTCAAAATCTAAATAAATAAAAATATTGCTGCTAATAATTTTTTTAATAAAAACGTTTATAATTTTTTGTAATAAAATATTGAATAATTTTTTTAATAAAAATATTGCTGCTAATAATTTTTTGTAATAAAATATTGCTAATAATTTTTGTAATAAAATATTGCTGCTAATAATTTTTAATAAAATATTGCTGCTAATAATTTTTGTAATAAAATATTGCTGCTAATAATTTTTGTAATAAAATATTGCTGTAATAATTTTTGTAATAAAATATTGCTGAATAATTTTTGTAATAAAATATTGCTGCTAATAATTTTTGTAATAAAATATTGGGAAGCTAATAATTTTTTGTAATAAAATATTGAATAATAATTTTTGTAATAAAATATTGCTAATAATTTTTTATAATAAAATATTGCTGCTAATAATTTTTTGTAATAAAATATTGCTGCTAATAATTTTTTGTAATAAAATATTGCTGCTAATAATTTTTTGTAATAAAATATTGCTGCTAATAATTTTTTGTAATAAAATATTGCTGCTAATAATTTTTTGTAATAAAATATTGCAAGAATAAAATATTGCTGCTTTTTTTTTGTAATAAAATGGAATTTTGTAATAAAATATTGTCTAATAATTTTGTAATAAAATATAATAAAATATTGCTGCTAATAATTTTTGTAATAAAAAATTTGGTGCTAATAATTTTTGTAATAAAATATTGCTGCTAATAATTTTTTTGTAATAAAATATTGCTGCTAATAATTTTTATAAAAATAATTGCTCTAATAATTTTTGTAATTTAATGCCAAAATATTGCTAACTGCTAATAATTTTTTGTAATAAAATATTGCTGCTAATTTTTTTTTAAAATATTGCTGCTAATAATTTTTGTAATTTTTTTTTTTTGTAATAAAATATGCTAATAATTTTGGTAAAATATTGTTGCTTTTTTTTAATAAAAAATTTGCAAAAAAATATTGTGCTAATAATTTTTGTAATTTCTGGTAATAATTTTTGTAATAAAATATTGCTGCTAATAATTTTTTAATAAAATATTGCTGCTAATAATTTTGTAATAAAATATTTTTTTGTAATAAAATATTGCTGCTAATAATTTTTGTAATAAAATATTACTGCTAATAATTTTTTTTGTAATAAAATATTGCATTTTTGTAATAAAATATTGTTGCTAATTTTTTGTAAAAAAATGCAAAAATAATAAAATATTGCTAATAATTTTTTTAAAATATTGCTTAATAAAAAATTTAATAATTTTTTTAATAAAATATTTTTAATTTTTTGTAATAAAATATTGCTAAAATATTTTTTGTAATTTTGCTGGTAATAAAATAAAATAAAATATTGCTAATAATTTTTTGTAATAAAATATTGCTGCTAATAATTTTTTTTCTTCAAAAATTTATTGGTGGTAATAATTTTTTTTTTTTTTACTATGTATTTCTGGTATTAAAACCTTTTTTTTTACACTTTCATAGTGTTTTGACCCTAGTTTGAGTTGACTATTTACCCATAGCTGGAACCCTAACAGGTACTACCACTGAGTTAGGGTGGACCTGGGAACACCAGCAATTAAGAGGTGGTTCCACACTCCTCAAAACCTCCTGATCAGAGGCCTTGCTGTTGGACATAGTTTATCATCTTACCCAGGACACAGATGTAGTTTATAGTCTTATCCAGGACAGTCAAAAGATGGGAAGTGTTCTCAGAAATAGAGTAATATTCATGGTAAAAGAAGGCATCTACTTTGCACATTTATCAAGAATGGAATAATTCTAATGTTGGTGGTAAAAGAATTAAATTGCCCAATAGTTTTCTCTTTCTTTTGAGTATGACTTCAATGTAAGAAATGCTGGAGAATTTTTACAAAGTTAGCAAAGTCAAAACTAAAATAAAATTTCATATATAAGCAATATATCTTGACTTAGTGGAATGTCTCTTCCTTATAACTTTAAATGTTCAATAGCTTCTTTTTAAAGAAATGTCTGTTACTGGATTGTTAACATACTGAGAATGAAAATCATTTGAAGTAACAAAAATCTACAGTTGAGGTAAAGCCAAATTCAATATGGAATGTCTTGAAAGAACTTATTTTGGTAAGTCTCTATGTTTAGACATTTTAAAAGTTGTCTGCTGAAACTGAATAGTACATTTTTAAGAGATTTATATAATTTTGTATTTAGAAATTTTCTTTATCAGTTCATGTCAATTTTTCAATCTTTGTGAAAAGTTACTTAGTCATTCAAGAAAAAAATGGAATAAAATTTGTAATAATTATGTTCTTGTTTGCCAATGGAAACAGGATTGGGAGAAATTGGAATATCCTTTGAAAAGTCAAGACAACAGTGCAATACCTCTAGCTTTGAAGGAAAAAGTAAAAAGATGGAGAATTTTGTTCTCTGTATTTGTTTTCAGTTTATTACACACACACATTATATATATATATATAAAAAATATTGGTAAAATTTTTTTTTTTCCCCAAAATGTTCACAGTGTTGTGACCCGAGTATGTGGTCTATTTGCCCGTAGCTGGAACTAACAGGTGCTACCACCCCCATTTAGGGTAGACCTGGGAACACCAGCAATTAAGAGGTGGTTCCACGCACCTCAAAACCTTTTGATCAGAGGCCTTGCTGTTGGGTGTAGTTTATAGTCTTACCCAGGACACGGATGTAGTTTATCGTCATACCCAGGTTGGAAGGCAGTTCAGGACAACTTTCATTTCACAATTTGATAAGACAGTATCAATTAAAAAATCAGCCAAAATTTCACAATCTTTCAACTTGTGAAGCCGTTAGGCTAAACCCTGTCAAAAGCTTTTGCAATGTCCACCACAACAGCCTGAACTTTGCCATTCCTTCCCATAGACTCTTTCAATAATAATCATTAATACATCAGTTGTAGACCTAGATAAGTGAAAGCCATATTCATCGTCTGAAAGAAGGCCCTGCGATGTGGGATGATTAACCAATTCAGTTTGCTAAAAAGTGGTAGGAACCTATCTAGTCAATAGAAGGATCAGATAGTTCACCTGCGTTCTAAAAGACTGGAACAACAAAAGAGGAATTCTGACAAGTAGGAAAGCAAGAGTCAGTGAGGCATTTATCATACAGTGTAGAGAGAACAGGAGCTAGTTCAGGCTAACAAGGCTTACAGATTTACAGTTCTTCAGGATACTATCAGGTCCACATGCTTTGGGGATCTGGAGATGATAGCAGAAACCATGCATATCACTCGACAGAGACTTAGTTCTAAGTGAAACATCAGGCAAGGATATCCCATAAGAGTAAACAGCAGTGTTTGAAGAAAATTTATGGGCAAAACATTCAGCATATGTTGTTAACACCTCAAATTGATTGAAGTGATGAAGAATAGAAAACTTACTCTTATCTAAGAGCTGCCAGTAGTTATGAGAGCCAAAGTTGTCAGAGTTTATATGATGTCTCATTCACAGTAAACAAATACTTAGCCCCTTCAAGGACATGTTTACAATTATTGTCTTGTTGGTATAGCTGGAAAAAGTGATTCCTGTGGGCTATAGTAACTGAACAGCCTGGTGTGAATGATGAAGAAGATTGTGGTTTCACCTGGTATATCTGAGAAGACACAAAAGTTTTGATGCCAGCTTTAACCCAAGAAAACAATTCTCAATAGATATTTGGTTAAGAATATTAAAGAGCATTTTGAAGAAAGTCATGAAATGAATCCCACTAAGAATGCTGGTAACCAAAAGAGCTCTTGTGAATAGGAGGTTCTGTCCTAACAGATGACTGAAATAAAATATCAACAGATACTATGGTGTGATCTGAATTGCCAAGAGGACACAGCTGCAAAGCTCAACAAGAGCTCGGAGAGGAGGTCAAGAGGAAATCAAGTTCATACTGAATACATTGCTTTGTCAGCTGCTAAGAAAGTTGCTTCACTGTGTTGTGCAAGACTACTTTTCTCTCCAGAATCTATCTTACATATCTATAAGTCTACCATTCATCTATGCTTAGAATATTGCTGCCATATATTATCTGGTGCTCCTGCTATTTACCTTGAGCTCCTTGATAAAATCTAAAGAATCAGCAGCAATATTATTGGTCCTAATATGGTGGCTCATCTCCACATATTCACTGCTGCAAGTTTGCTTCTCTGTGTCTTTTCTACAAATATTTTTATGGTAATTGTTTGAATGAACTCTTTGCTATGGTACCTAGACTTTTTGAATTTTAATCACAGTACCAGACTGGTATCAAGATTTCACCAATTTACAATTGAGCTGGTTAGAGTTCTTTAGCTAGTTCTTTATTTTCTCATACTTCTTACTTGAGGAACTCCCTTCTGGCTCTATGCTTTCCAGCCAATTTTAATTTGCAAAAATTTAAATGCAATGTCAATTGCTATCTACTGTCCTCCTGATTACTCTTTTCTCTTCCTGCTCATTACTATTTCTGTTCCTAATTCTTCCATATCCAATATTCCCCCTAGTGGCTCTACTGCCTTGCATGGGGTGATATGGATTAAAAAGAAAAAAAAATAAGAAAGTATGTTGATCAGATTTATTAGGGAAATGAGTAGGGAAATCCACTAATCAAAGAGGAGACTGAGAAATGGAAAATGGAAAGTCTGAATACTGGCAAGATCTTCATGCATCAGCTTTTAAAGTATTGCATCTTCCATTGTCAATTTATGTTGTCATATCTTTTAAAATAATTTTAAAAAGTATTGCATCTTCCATTGTCAATTTATGTTGTCATATCTTTATTTAGAAGCTTAATTTTAAAGTATTGCATTTCCATTGTCAATTTATGTTGTCATATCTTTATTTCTTTTGTCCACTTTTAGTATTGCATTTGTCAATTTATATTGTCATATCTTTATTTAGAAGCTTTGATAATTTTAAAGTATTGCATCTTCCATTGTCAATTTATGTTGTCATATCTTTATTTAGAAGCTTTGATAATTTTAAAGTATTGCATCTTCCATTGTCAATTTATGTTGTCATATCTTTATTTAGAAGCTTTGATAATTTTAAAGTATTGCATCTTCCATTGTCAATTTATGTTGTCATATCTTTATTTAGAAGCTTTGATAATTTTAAAGTATTGCATCTTCCATTGTCAATTTAAAAGTCATATCTTTATTTAAAAGCTTTTGATAATTTTAAAAGATGCATTTCCATTGTCAATTTCATATTGTCAATTTAATTGGATGATAATTTTAAAATTATTTATTGTCAATTTATTTGTCATAATTTTTAAAGAAGTTTTGATAATTTTAAAGTATTGCATCTTCCATTGTCAATTTATGTTGTCATATCTTTATTTAGAAGCTTTTGATAATTTTAAAGTATTGCATCTTCCATTGTCAATTTATGTTGTCATATCTTTATTTAGAAGCTTTGATAATTTTAAAATATTGCATCTTCCATTGTCAATTTATGTTGTCATATCTTTATTTAGTAAGTTTGATAATTTTAAAGTATTGCATCTTCCATTGTCAATTTATGTTGTCATATCTTTTTTTAGAAGATTGATAATTTTAAATATTGCATCTTCCATTGTCAATTTATGTTGTCATATCATCTTTATTTAGAAGTTTGATAATTTTAAGTAGATTAAATTTAAATTCAATTTATTTAGATTTGATAATTTTAAGTATTGATCTTCCATTGTCAATTTATGTTGTCATATCATTTTATTTAGAATCTTTGATAATTTTAAAAGTATTGCATCTTCCATTGTCAATTTATGTTGTCATATCATCTTTATTTAAAGAAATTGATAATTTTAAAGTATTGCATCTTCCATTGTCAATTTATGTTGTCATATCATTTTATTTAGAAGCTTTGATAATTTTAAAAAGTATTGCATCTTCCATTGTCAATTTATGTTGTCATATCATTTATTTAGAAGCTTTGATAATTTTAAATGAAATATTGCATCTTCCATTGTCAATTTATGTTGTCATATCATTTTATTTAGAAATCTTTGATAATTTTAAAGATTGCATCTTTTGTCAATTTATGTTGTCATATCATCTTTATTTAGAAGTTTGATAATTTTAAAGTATTGCATCTTCCATTGTCAATTTATGTTGTCATATCATCTTTATTTAGAAGCTTTGATAATTTTAAAGTATTGCATCTTCCATTGTCAATTTATGTTGTCATATCATCTTTATTTAGAAGCTTTGATAATTTTAAAGTATTGCATCTTCCATTGTCAATTTATGTTGTCATATCATCTTTATTTAGAAGCTTTGATAATTTTAAAGTATTGCATCTTCCATTGTCAATTTATGTTGTCATATCATCTTTATTTAGAAGCTTTGATAATTTCTATTGTAAATCATAAGCCAGGTACAGTTTTCTTTATCATTTCTTTGAAAGATTTTAAATTCAAGAAATGTGGTATGGTCAAGAAATCTCATCACTTTTTTTTATAAAAAGAAAGTCATATACAATGAACGTTTGTCATTATACCAATTTCCTATCATACCTATCCTATTCTAGATGTAGTTTCTAAGAGAACATATGTGAATTGAACTGGTCAAGTGCTCAGCTGTAAACTTATAGCCACACAAACATGAGTGAGATGATGAGATATTAAAAAAAACAAACAAAAAAAAAATAACTGAATTGGAATCCCTTCTTCTCACTGGAAATAAAAAATAATAATTTAAACATTTATACCTCTCTAACAAATATGAACTTTTTAGATTTGAGGAGACGTCAAAAGTAAGAATGAATCAACTTCTGCCGAAGCAACATTTTTGTATGCTTTATCAATTTTGTTTTTAATCATTTCACTCCAAGCAAGGCAACAAAGCCACTAAAATTCAGGTTTGGGGCGGGGGAGGTTATGAGTGTGAAAGAATATAAGAAAAAATACATTAAGGAGTAAGAGCAATAAAAGAATAGAAAATAAGACAGAAGATAGTAATTAACATTGCATTAAAAGTTTTGAAATTCAAACTTGACTGGAAAGCATGAAGCCAGAAGAGAGTTCTGCAAGTGAGAAGTGCAATAGAAGAAATGATTAGAATTACAGTTGCACTTAGCCATTCCAACTGTAAAATGTTGTGACCATGCTGCCAATCTTGTACTGCTCTTAAATTCATAAAGCCCAGGTACAATAAGAGGAAATCTCATAATTTCTTTAATGATTCTTGCATCCATTACCTACCATTAATATTTAAAAAAGATTAACTCTTAATTGTGGTTTCATCTACCTTTCTATTTAACTGTTTAAAAATAATTTTTTCTTGATGATATATCATGTTGAGATTGGTATTTCAAAGCCTAGTAAAGTCAAACTGATTTTGATTCTGATTTCTTTTTTCCTCTGACAACAAAAAGAAACTTTTTCAAGGTAAGATTTAGTTTTATTCTCTGTTGTCACAAAATATTCAAATCTTTGGTTTGCAATATTGAGTTCTGGGAACTTTTGAGCAAACAATAATTAATATTCAATAAGTAGAAATTGAATAAAGTAATTTTCTTTCACTGTATAATAATTTTGCTCCTTATGACCCACCCATGCAATGCTAGCATTCATTGTGCATGACCCAGGGGATATCCATGTTTGTTGTACACTATCTAGGTGTTACCGTCTTTTTTTTTTTAAGGAAAAATTCACAGATTAATTCTGCTAAATTTTTAAATGTAGATAACTGCAGGGAAATCATGAAAAGATGGAACTTTCTGGTTATTACGTACAGGCTCAGTCAGGTGAACTTTTCCCCCCCTTTATAAAAATTGAAAAAAAATGTATAAAGCAAATTTGATTTTTATGTCAGTTAAACCTGCTTTGCTATTGTGTGTCAGGGTATTTTTTTTTTTAACTTGCATCAGATATCTAAATAAAGTTCTAATTAAGCATGTCTACTTATCTCAAATTATCTGTGTTATATCTTTTTTTAACCTGAGGTCTTTATTTTTCAAGCAATTATAAGATCAGCACATAAATATTTTATTGGATTGAGTCCAATTTCAAGTGAAAGCAACTGGAGGCAATGGACAAGATTTGGGAGGCCTGAATTTAATGGCATCAGTTTTTTTCTTTAAACAATTTGAACAGTTTTCAAATTTCAGTAATAATAAAAAAAATTGTTTAGAAAAATATCTTCATAACCTCAAAATATGGAATTAAGGAAAATGTTCACACACCCAACATAGATAGTGAAGTGGTAGATGAATGACTTTAGGTGGTTTTTGAGTTTAGATTTTTCCTTTTTTTTTACCCAATCTAAAATTGGCTTTCGCTCAAAATAAGTGTTTGGCTAATTGGTTGTTTTTGTTTAGCAGCATATCAAAACATCTATGGGTTATTTAATGCCGAAATCTAAATATTTTGGATGCAATTTTATTTTATTTTTGGAGTTAATAATGGTTCAGTGATAAAAATTTTTACTAATTAACCTATAGCTTTGGGGGGGGGTGAGAAGAGATGGATTCCTAGATTTCCCAAGAGGATTTGTACATGTGAATATAATGAACCTTACTAGAATTGCAACTCTGCTCTGTGATTAATAAATCCAAGGTTACAGCACCTGGGGCATTCCCCAGTGGAAATCCACCAAGGTACTGAACAGGCTCAACGTTCCTTAATGGTTTTTAATGTAAGGTGGCCCTAAGCCAAAATAGATGAATTCAACATGTGGAGAATTTATTATATATATATATATATATATATATATATATATATATATATATATATTTGTGTGTCTGTAGTGATTATGGAGAAATCAAAGTCTTACCTCAAAAAAGGAGTTTGTTAACTGTGTTTTGTGTTTAAAAATAAAACCAAGACAGGGTTGAATTTATTAGGCCTCGAAACGTCGTATTTTTTTCTTTTACACTTTCCTACCAGTCTTGAACAACCACAGACTTTCTTGCCCCCAATAAGAGAATGTGACTTTGAATGAAAGTACAATTCTTTGTTCTTCACAGGTGAAGAATGTCATTGTACATTTCAAGTTGAGGATATGGATTTTTGACTGCTTTTGATTTATACCCCTGGCATAATTGATATTTGATTTGGGAGACTGATCCATAACCTTTGTGATCCGAACATCCACAATATTTTATATATATATATATATATATATATATATATATATATACAAATAAATGTAACAATTCCCAAGAGGACAGAATCCAGGTAGAACTCAATGTCCAGGACATAGTAAGAATATAATAAAAAGGCTTAAACACTAATATTCCATGGTTATAATTTATTACATTGGAATTATAATCCAATTCCTCAGACCTACAAATTCAAAAAGAAATCAGAAAAAATAACTCCGGGAATAAAAAAAAATAAAATTTAGTGAGAGTGTATGTATGAGAGTGGGGGACGAATGTTAGAGTAAATGAAAGCTATAGGGAGGGGTAACAGACGAGAGAAGAACAGGAAGGCCTAAAAGTGAAGGTGGGGATTCAAATTTAACAGAGAGAAGTTTTAAAGAGAGGAGTCTAAAAGATGGTTTGACTGAGTGAGATACAGATGAATATGAATTCTTTTCTGATGTATAATTCATTACTGAATCACTGACCTAAATTAAATTAAAAACCGACACCGGAAATGGGTGAATATATTTGTGGTGACATGCACACAATAAAAGACGATATAATCTAAACTTAAAAATCAGAAGATGAGAGAGAGAGAGAAAAAAGAAAAGAAAAAAGGCGGAAGTTGGTGGGGATGGACAAACTAAAACTGAAGGGCATTTATAAAAGAGCCACTGTGCAATCAAGAAAATTTGACAAACGTAATATCGACTACAGGTTACAAATTTAATATAAATATATAAAAAAATAACTAATATTTAATCTATCACCACAAATATATTCACCATGATGTAGTTTTGAATGCTCCCTGCCTTCCATCAGAATAGCTGTTGCCAAACTCTACGAGAGTACCTCCCTGCACCTCCTTGGTCTCCTGCTGTCTGCGGACCCGATGTAGAACAAATACATTGAATTACTAGCTTCATCTATAACAAGCATGTAATACTACTGCCATATATGATGTGTTGCCCCCACTGTTTTTCTCAGGGTCCTTAACAAAATTCAGAGACATATATGCAATGTGATGAGTCTTGATCTGGCATCTTGTCTACAGTCACTTTCTCACAGATGTGCTGTGGCTTCCCTCTGTCTTTTCTCCAATTTTTTTCACAATGAGCTACTTTTGCTGGTTCCCAAACTGTATGAATGTAAGCATGCTACTTGGATGGCATCTCAATCCCACCCCCTTTCACTATTGAAACAGTTAAAATGTATTTGCCTCTTCTACTCCAACAGCTTATCCCGCATGAAACTCCCTCCCTCTTACTTGCTTTCCTGATAGCTATAATCTTCAAATATTCAAATGTAATGTCAATCAACATCTTCTGATGCTTTGATCTTTTCCCTGTCCTTCTCATTATCTTTTCCTCAAATATGCGTCTTTACTCTTGCTCTCACTCTCCATAATCCCTTGTGTGTTAGTGGTACTCCTACCTTGCTTGGGGTGAAATGGAGAGAGATGAAAGAGAGAGAGAGATGAAAAAGAGAGGAAAAAGAGAGAGAGAGAGATGAAAAAGAGAGGAAAAAGAGAGAGAGAGAGATGAAAAAGAGAGGAAAAAGAGAGAGAGAGAGATGAAAAAGAGAGGAAAAAGAGAGAGAGAGATGAAAAAGAGAGGAAAAAGAGAGAGAGAGAGATGAAAAAGAGAGGAAAAAGAGAGAGAGAGAGATGAAAAAGAGAGGAAAAAGAGAGAGAGAGATGAAAAAGAGAGGAAAAGAGAGAGAGAGATGAAAAGAGAGGAAAAAGAGAGAGAGAGATGAAAAAGAGGAAAAAAGAGAGAGAGAGATGAAAAAGAGAGGAAAAAGAGAGAGAGAGAGAGGAAATAAGAGAGAGAGAAAAAAAGAGAGAGAAAGAGAGAGAGAGATGAAAAGAGAGGAAAAAGAGAGAGAGATGAAAAGAGGGAAAGAGAGAGAGAGAGAAAAAGAGAGGAAAGAGAGAGAGAGATGAAAAAGAGAGGAAAGAGAGAGAGAGAGAAAAGAGAGGGAAGAGAGAGAGAGATGAAAAGAGAGAGAGGGGAGATGAAAGAGAGAGAGAGAGAGGGGAGAGAGAGAGGGGAAAAAAGAGAGAGGGGAAGAGAGAGGGGGAGAGAGAGAAAAAGAGAGAGAGAGGGGAAAGAGAGAGAGAGAGAGAGGGGAAAGAGAGAGGGGGGGAGAGAGAGAGGGGAAAAGAGAGAGGGGGAAAAGAGAGAGGGGGGAAAAGAGAGAGAGGGAAAAGAGAGGGGAAAAGAGAGAGAGGGGGGAAAGAGAGAGAGAGAAAGAAAAGAGAGAGAGAGAAAAAGAAAGGGAGAGAGAGAGGGGAAAAGAGAGAGAGAGGGGAAAAGAGAGAGAGGGGAAAAGAGAGAGGGGGAAAGAGAGAGAGAGGAAAAAAGAGAGAGAAAAGAGAGAGAAAAGAAAAGAGAGAGAGAGAAAGGAGGGAGAAAGAGAGAGAGAGAAAGGGAAAAAGAGAGAGAGAGGAAGAAGAGAGAGAGAAAGGGGAAAAGAGAGAGAGAGAGAGGGAAAAAGAGAGAGAGAGAGAGGGGAAAAAGAGAGAGGGGAAAAGAGAGAGAGAGAGAAGAAAAAGAGAGAGAGAGAGGGAAAAAAGAGAGAGAGAGAGAGAAAAAAAAGAGAGAGAGAGGGGAAAAGAGAGACTGTATTTTATCTGGGAAAGAAATCATCCTGCCTGTAATAGTCACCAAAGTGACCAATATATGCATTCCCAGACTTGGAGGTTTTGCTACTTAATTGTAGCATGGTAGCAATAGCAGTAAATTAATTAAAAGTATAAGAATAATTTTTAATGTTCTGTAAAAAGACATTTATTACACACACATGTCTAGCTGTAATTTCTGCCAACCATGTGACTCCTTAGGGTTAAAGAAAATACCATGTGATCTTTAGCTCAAGGAGGCAACATAGTAATTATTTGTTTCATACTAGTAAATCTGAAATTTCCCTCTGAGTCACCATGTGTCCTTTATCACTTTTTGAGTTTGTACCGAATTGTTATTGTTTCAAAAGTGTTTTCTTTGTTTGTATATTTTCTTGAAAATTATTTTGTTTATTCACTTCACCTTCCAGAGACATATTTGTTACTCTTTTTCACTCTTTCATTTGACTTTGCTAAGTAAACGTCTCTAGGGGATGCTAATTAAGCCTATATAAAAGAGTGCATTTATCTCCTCGCTTCTTTTTTTCTCTTAAAACTGACTATAAGATGTAGTTGCACGTAGATAGAAAAGGGTCCCCGCCCCAGTGGGTCATGTTCATTTTCATGGTTTTACTTTTCTCTTGACTTTTGTACTCTTTCAAACATGTGTATCACATAGACATACACAAATTTCATACACACAAAACACATTCTGTAGTTTAATGTTTTCTTCCTTTATTCTAATTGCAAATTGTTTGTTAATGTGCAGTGTCTTGTTTTCACTTTTTTTTTTTTTTACTTTGGTCACATTGAGGAACCAGTAAGTATTTAATATCCAAGGTGTTGACTCCTGCAACATCATGGTGACTAAATATTTACTCAAAACATACAAGCATCCCACAACAAGAAAAAATTTTTATTTTTATTTTTATACTGCTGATTGCTACACCATCAAGCATGAATTGAGTGAAGCCCATTGACCAACAAGCTGAGATAATCCCACAATTTGCATCCTGCCTTTGAGCACAAAAATTTTCAAACAGGAATTTTTGAGTTCATGCCTGTTTCAAGAATACAATACATTTTTCGTTATTCTAATTCAGATAGCCCAATCTCATTTTATACAAATATTTATCAATATCATTTCATTAAAGTTGTCACAGAATGAATTCTTTCCAAGTAAATTTGTTATTAATAAATATACATTCAACAATGCAATAACATTTCTGGCAATGTTGAATTTAAAGTCGATGTACTTCCATTAATAAACAGAAGATAAGACTCAAAAGTATTTGGCATAGCCATGGTTCATGATCGCATAAATAATTTGTTTAGGACAACACCACAACACCCCTGACGCTACCTAAGTTGAAGACAATAGACTTGTCGTATTTATATCAATAAGCGCAAGACGAGCCACCGTCTGATCACATAAATAAATGAGCTTCCAATGATACCATAATAGACTTGACACTTGCCGAGTTGGCCAACAGATCTTATTTACACCAAGGAAAACAAAAAAAAGGTAAGGAATCTTCTCAAGTGCCATTCCCATTACCAGTGTCTGCGATCAGAAATTTGGTTTAACTGAAGAGATCAATAAGTATTGGGCAGTGCCTGTATTCATTAGATTTTACAAGATAGTATTCAAGAAACCTTTCCTTCTTTCATGAAAAGTTTTAGCCTTTCATTTACTGACAGATGTACATGACAGAATAATCACTGGCCGCTATCTTGGAAAGCTGATTAAGGACAAAACAGATATTTTGCTGCCGACGACAGCAATTTTCAAAATTCTTGTATGAATAATTACATCTCCTTCAGTAGGCCATTCATCTGCCACAAGTTTAAGCAAAAGTAGTTGATAAGATACAAGACCTACTTGAAATAGAAGAAAAGCTTAATTTGCATGAAAAAGAACTTCAAGCAATCCTTAAACACTGCTGGAGACAAATAGCTTGTCTGTGGATAGACAAGGTATTCAGTAAATATACAAAAACAGAGATGCAAGAAAAGGACGCATTTTCTTACAGAAAATATCCAACCTATCTAATGAGATGATCCAAACAGAATGAGAGAACAACCAGGATCCATTATTGGCAGACAAAAACAGCATAAGTTGACTCAGAAAGAAAGTTGAAATAACTAATAGGTATCTTACCTATTAGTTATTTCAAGTCGGCACCCACTCACATCCGAGCACTGGAAGTATCCTTCTCTTTTTATTTCTTTTCTCGCCCCCTGGTAGCAGAGATGGCTGGGAGTGTGAATTTGATTTTGGAGGACAACTCTGCGGGATGGAGAATCCCTCACACATGGCCAGAAATGCCTTCTTTGTAACTCAAGACAAGATTGAGACAGGTGAAATATAGCAAACCTACTCATTGAGATCTTTGCCTATTCCACCATTGGAATCTTTGAAGGTTGGTTGCATTCAGTCCCAACCTTACCACTATGGATAGCCCTACAGGAAATGAAACTACAGATGGCTTTGCTCTTAGGATTACTGGGACACACAATTCCTCTACCATGACAAAGAATGACCAAAATAAGGTAGTAATGTGAAAAAAAGAATTAATAGTAAAATTAAAGAATATATAGTTGTTAGCAAAAGAGACAACCTAAAGTATAAGCAGTACATTGGGGATGGCAAAATAAAGCAGGTACAAAAATTTAACTACATAGGAAATGTTCTAAAGAAAGGTAGAAAATTTGATACAAAAATCTGAATGCACACAGGAATATTGAAAGATGCTTTCCAAAAATGGAGAGACAGGAAAATATTAGAAAAAAAGAAGAGAGTCTTGAACTGCTAAGTCATTTTAATCTCCTTTCTGGTACTGAATGCTGGACAATTGTTACAAATGAACAGTTTGAAGCAACAGAGATGTTTCAGCAATGGATGCTTAGAATACCATGGACAGAACACGTGATCAGTGGGGAAGTTTTAATGAAAATAGGAACAATAAGTAAATTTAGACTTACAAACAGAAAAAGATGATTGACATTTTGCAAAAAAATAGTGAGAAAATAAGCTGGGAGAAAAAGCAAGGTGAAAGATGGGGGGGGGGAGAAAAAGCGAGGAGAAAAACTGGGGAGAAAATGCAAGGAGAAAAATGGGGTGGAGGAGATAATGATCTAAGGATACAAGTCTTAATAATCAACCCATGGCTGGGTGGAGAAGAAGCAGATTCATACCTTTCCAAGGATATTTGCACATAAACGAATATAATATACCCAGCTCTAATTGGAACTCTCTTCTTCGATTAAGAATTCGGAGCCATTATCCATTACACCACCTTCACATTCAAGCTTACAGCACTTTGTATTCCTAAACAGTCACCCATTTAGGTACTAATCAGGCCTGTCATGGCTTAACTTTTAATGAATGTATTGAAACCGGTGTTTCAAAATGATGTGACTGTAAGCCTGCAGTGTTGTGAAAGAAGCAAAGACCATTATGTAAAATTTGAAGAATAAATGATAAACAAAAAACATATTTGAAGATGAAGTGGAAATCCAAATAAACATACATAAAAGCTGGCTTTGTAACTGGAGCAGGCAGACGATTGTTAATAGTTACGAGAGAAATCTCAGAAAATGATAAAATCAATATATAAGGGCGAATTTGAATACTTATTTAGCTGTGAATTAACTCAAATCATGTAAACAAAGAATTAGAACAGAACTGGCGATAACTGAAAGCAGCAATTTGCCTCTGATCATTTTACTTCTCTTTTGGTTCTTGACTTCAAACCGAATCCAGAGTCTTTTCTGATCTAAAAGTAGGATATCTAGAAGAGACCAGAAAAAAAGCAGCTAATACCACTGCTTTTTTTTTTATTATTATTTCTTTTCATGTTCTCACAAATTCACTCCTACCTTTCTCACACAGGAGAAATCCATTTACATTCAAAA
>CAHIKZ030001365.1:670000-687500 GCA_903632075.3 Acanthosepion pharaonis | reverse complement strand
ATTAATATTTACATTGGAGAAATGCATAATAGAAATTGTTCTAATAGAACCAATTCTCCTTGCTAAATATGTTATCCTAGAGGCATCAATTATACTCTTAGAAAGAACTGGCTCTTCACCATGTGGGGAAAATCCAACAATTGTAACTGGAAGGAAGGAAAGAAAAAAAACAAAAAAAAAAAAAAAACATACCAATTGCTGGATAATAACTGATCCCATGTCTAAGTGCTTACAAGAGCTTAGAAAGCTGACTCTCCTCAAGATATTTACTGTAAACAGGTCTTTTATTACAAGCAATCTGCAGCGTAACAAATCAAAAAGAAAAAACATTTCCTGATATACAGAAATGTAAATGTATAAAAGGCTTCCAATTCTGTGTTTCTATGTCAGACAAGTCAACTAGAAGTCGAAAGAGGTAAAGAAAAAAGATAAGTTAAAGAAAAGTAATAAAAATAAGAGAAGGTTGGAAACACTGTCGAAGGGCTTTTGCTTAACACCATCAATATCCGCTTGGGCTTATTTGGATTCTTTTGTTCCTGGGAAATAAAGAAAACAATAACCTGTCAACCCTTAAGTGATTTCAATTGCCTCATGTCATGACTAAATTGCTGAAAAATCTGAATATCTGATGTAATTGATATATCTCAAAAATGTGTTAAAAAATCAACTTTTACGAGTTCATTTTACATGAAAGTAAACTGATTTCTCTTTCAAACAATCCCAATATTAACCCACTTGGCATTACTGGTTATGTGATGTGATTTTATAAATCTATTTGTAAAAAACAAAGTATCTGTCACCTCCAGTTACTCATTTTTTTAATCATTTTTGGCCATTCGTATTGAAAAGGACCTCCAATCAGTTGTGAACTGGGGCAGGAATTGGCTGGTTAACTTTAACGCCTCAAAAACAAAACTGCTCTCTAATCATCACAGAGATCTTTCCCTGCCCCCCATTGGAATGTCTGATGTTCAACTTCACGAGAGCACCTCTCTGTGGCTGCTCGGTCTCACATTGTCTGCTGATATAAGATGGGACAAATACATTGAGTCAATAGCTTTATCCACCACAAGGAAAGTTGGCTCCCTGTGCCGCACCAGGAATTTTTTCTCCTCAGAATCAATCCATCAAATCTACAAATCAACTATTCGCCCTTGCATAGAGTATTGCTGCCATAAATGGTCTGGAGCCCCTTCTGTTTTCCCCGGGGTTCTTGATAAGATCCAGAGATGGATACGCAATGCAATTGGCCTTGATCTGGCATCTTGTCTGCAGTTGCTCTCACAGACGTGCCGTCACCTCTATCTTTTTTACAAATACTTTCATGGTAATTGCTCCAATGAGCTACTTTTTATGGTTCCTAGGCTTCATGAATTCAAGCGTCCTCCGAGGCTGGCATCCCGCTCTCACCTTTTCACTGTTAAATCTGCTCCAATAGCTTCATATCTCACACCTCTGGAACTTCCTTCCCTTTTCCTGTTTCCCTGATAGCAATAATCTTTAACTATTCAAATGTAATGTCAATAAACATCTCCAGTTGCCTTGATCTATCCACTATCCTTCTCTTCATCCTTTCCTCTATCACTCCTATCTGCTCTCGCTCCAAATCCTATGTAACCCCTTGCATGCTAGTGGCTTCCAGCCTTGCTTGGGGTGAAATGCTTAAAAAAAAAAAATTCACTAAAAGGAAGCCTTATAGCCCATAAGATGCAAAGGGTCACTGAGCATGAGTGATGAATTCATTTTCTACAGCTTATCAACTTTTGCAGGTTATTTAAAGCCAGAAAATACTTTTAGATTCTAAGAAGTTATTTTTTTTTTTTGGAGATTTTATTAATTAACCCATAGCTTGGGGAGAAGAGATTCCAATTTCTGTTCTTTTACTATTCTTTCTCCTTAATGTTTTCCTTTTTCTCTTATGCTTTCACATTCATTAACTCCTAATGTCTTAGTGAATTTATGGACTTGCTTGGGGTGAAATGGTTAGGAAAGAATTCTCTAATTACTACTAAATCAGCTCATAGTTGATAAAGGCATTTACAATTACAAAACATATTGTATATAAAACATAAGCAGGAAAATTACTAAATTTCCACTCATTCTATTTCAATCTATATTTGTTATAAGTACTTTTGGTTAAGTTTCCTTTCTCTCCCCCAATTAATATGTACCATGCTTG
Organism: Acanthosepion pharaonis; assembly: GCA_903632075.3. Lineage (NCBI taxonomy): Eukaryota > Metazoa > Mollusca > Cephalopoda > Sepiida > Sepiidae > Acanthosepion > Acanthosepion pharaonis. The sequence goes on along the minus strand of CAHIKZ030001365.1, from coordinate 685,321 downwards.
ACTAGTCATGTGACCATTAATAGCCATTCCATAATGGTCAAATTGTACAGAGGACAGCTTTGGAGTAGGATGTCATGAAGATGCTTTCCTGACCCGTGGAATAAGTACAGCCTCTTGCAACATACGGTTTGACTTGTGTGTAAAGATAGATTTTAACATCCACTAGCTTTCCTTTTCAGGATCAGAGAAAAGGCAGCTAAATTCTTTGTCAGTTTATTGTCTTGAGAAAATAATACTTCATCTATGTTCTGACTTTTCCTTGCCATTTTTAGTTTAAATATTTGAGTAAATGAATGTACCAACAGTAGATACTATCATGGTCACCCACACATATTTTACTAATAAATAATTTTACTAATAAATAGGTCAATAAAATTTAAAATATTCTTCATCCTCTGAGATAAATTATAACTCTTCCTGTGACGAAAGACATGACTTACTCAGAATTTGAAATGAGCACAAACGTGTCTTGCCTGCAAAATGATGCCAAAAAGAAATATAGCTGCTATTGAAGATGCAATTTATGCACACATATTTCGTCCAAAACGAGACGATATTTGCACACATGCAAATTTTGGCCATGTTGGAACAGCATAAAAAGCAGGGTGCTAGCAGCATGAGAGAACCGAAGTCATTTGGTGGACAGTATGCAATAGAGCTGGATATAGGGATTGACAGATGAACAAAGAGGAAGTCGAAGTAGGCATGGCTGAACTGGTGTGTTTTAACAATTGCCCAGTGTAACGGCTGAGAAAGGGAGCCACACAATCCATTTCCTTGAGGCGACTGAAGAAGAAGAAAAAATACCCGACCTGTTGGCAAGCGCCACACTGCACTTTTTGACCCCCCTCTCATCACCATTTTTCTTTACACTTCCAAATTTTTAAAACTGTAAATATGAATAGATATATACATTTTTACTGTAAAATAGATTTGATTCCTTTTCTATGGCTTATCTACCCTTTGCAGGTTATTTAAAGCCAGAAAATATTTTAGATTTTACAAAAATTTTTTGGAGATAATGATTTAATGATACAAATTTTACTAATTAACCCATAGGGTGGAGAAAGGTGGATTCATACAATTACCAAGGATATTTGCATGTAAGTGAATTTAATAAACCCAAATGAAATTGTTTTTCGATTAATAATTCGAGCCATTATCCATTACACCACACACACATCCAAGATTACATTGCCTGGTATTCTGAGGCAGTTACTCATCTAGGTACAGACCAGGCTCAATGTTGCTTAACATGGGTGATTGTACAGGAACCAGTGTTTCAAAATGAAATGGCCATAAGCTAAAAAGAGATTTAACTTTTTGAAAAGATTTATGAAGATATCATCACTTGTGCCAAGTTGATTATTTGAACCCATTTCTTAGTTCTTGATCTGTTCAAATGCTATTTTTCTCTGGGCTGACCTTTGTAAATGTGGTTGGGTCATCCATACTCAGTACTAATTTATTAATGACATTATTTTCTTTTAACTGACAACCTTTGCTTCAGGAAAGATTCTACAGTTATTTTGAAATAGGATAATTTTCTCTCTAAATTCAAAATTTTCATTATCCTAAAAAAATATTTATAAACTGTTTATAAGAGAGAAAAAAAAAATATTGCCCAGCATCAATATTAAAAACAAACAAACAAACGTCTTCATCAAATATCAATTCTCTTTTGCTAAATCCTGTCACACTCACAAATTGTTTCATGCCAATAATATATATAATGAATCTCTAAGAAAATTTCAGAGATGCAAAACGTTTTCAGCCCCATCAAGGAATCACTTTAAAAGAATATTTGATAAGTGTGTTAAGGTATACACTTTTCACCAACCCTTTTACAGCACTTCACTTGACAGTTTAAGAATACAGTTACCATGATGACAACTGAAAATCATGAAATATACTTCATTCCTTGTAATGCCATGTTCCTTCAAGAAGTACAAGGATTATGACTCTCCACATATTCATTTTCTTTATTATTTGTGAATTGCTAGGAATTCTTGAAAGAGTAAAACAGTATCCTGCTGCTTTATCTAGTTTGGAATTTAAAGTTTTCATTTACCGTGTGGCAAACATAATCATCTACTTCAAAAGAAGAGTTTTTATCCTCTGCATGATTTGATGCAGAAAAGACAAAAATATATACTCATGTATGCATATTTTTTATCCTTTCCAGCTATTGCAACCAATCAAAGCAATTTACCTCCTCAAAAGCCATTGCATTTCTTGATGAGGAGAGCATTTTTTTTTTATCTTGCATCTTAGAGTTTTAATGTTAGACTTGCAATTTCTGATTTCTATATTCCTCATCTTTCCTGTCTTTTAGAGATGTGAGTCTGGATTTGTGATAGACGTTCTGTACCCCCCCCCCCAAAAAAAAACACTGGTGATTGGGGAGTGGGGGTAAAAAGTGCAGGCCATCTGTTTCTTCTTCTTCGGTCTCCTCAAGGAAATGGATTGTGTGACTCTCTTTCTCAACCATTACACTGGGCAACAGACACGAAACTCACCTGTGCCTACTTCAATTTCCTCTTTGTTCGTCTGTCAATTCCTATGTCCAGCTCTATTGCACGCAGTTTGCTGAATGACTCCCGATTCACTCATGCTCCTAGCACCCCACTTTTTATGATGTTCTAATACGGCCAAAATTTGCATGTGTCCAAATATCGTCTCCTTTTGGATGAGATCAGTGTGCATAAATTGCGTCTTCAATAGTGGCCGTATTTCTTTTTGTTATCACTTTGCAGGCGAGATACATTCACACTAATTTCGAATTCTCAGGTAAGTCATGTCTTTCATCACACTTTTTACCATCCTTGTTGTTTTGGATAGAGCTGTAGTGAACAATTACATAGAAGTAAACAAGTCAGAGTGGTTTGCATCTATTGCAAAGCAAAGTAACTACTTCCTTACCTCAATACACAACACATAGCAGTGATGTTTTTTTTTCTTTGAAAATGGTAAGAATCTAACACCCTAGACTTAGTTATTCTGAAGTGTATGATTCTGAAACATTGGCTTTATACAGCATAGTGCGATTTGACCAACAGCAATCCCTGTGCTGATTGGTTGAACTGGAGGATGATATTTGACTATCTGACTGAAGACCAAAGCCAAGAATGCTGACTGGTCAGTCTGTCATGATTTTGGCATAATAAAGAGGGCTGGGGCAGTGAGAAGGGGATGATGATTGTTACGTTTGTGATGCGTGCACATATTCAAGAACAGTCTCTTCCGAAGGATCAGTGTTATATGGAAGGTGTGGGAAGAATAGAACCTCATTTAACTACAAGAACCCTATCTACCCTACTATTTAACTCACAGATAGAGGAAGACATGGATTCATGCCTTTTCCAAGGGCATTAGTTTGAAAGTGAATGCATTATATTAGCCTCGATTTTGAATTCAATTCTTAGATTTCACTTTCCATGCTGATATCATTTACACAAGCCATCCATTTTATTACAATTATTTTATTACAAACTTTAATTTATTATCATTCTTAATCCCCATGAAGTGGGTTGATGCATTTTCAGTCTTATTTTATTACTACTTTTATATCTAACTCTTATTACTTTTTATCATAATATCCTTGGTCAATATACTTTTCAATATTACCATTGTTGGGATAACTATTTCCTCTTCATTAATTAGTATCCATCATGATTAGTCAGAGAGTGATACCATACTCTTATGCTTCTCTGCCATGTGGGAAAAACACAGCTTTCTGTAAAATGACATGCTGTATGATCTTTTATAATAGTCACTAGCTTTTCTTTTTCAGGGTCAGAGAGAAAACATATGATACATTTCTACACTTTAACATGTTCTCTTTGTAGAAAATAAAACATTTGTTCTTCTGATTTCTCCAGACCCATTATTTTTTGTTTTTAATGTTTGAATAAATATCTATCTCCAGCTGGTACCTATTAAGTCATATTTGGTATACCCAGTACATTTATCTTATTACTAGTTTCACTCCATATTAATGTGTCTTATTTAGAAAAAAAAAAAAAAAAAAAAAAAAAGACACTGGATCTGTAAAATATTTGTCTATAAATATCATTCATATGAAAATAGCAAATGAAGCTTTTTATATATTTTTAATCATTTGACCCCCAGCAAAGCAATAAAGCCACTAAGACACAAGGGATTGCTGAGTATAGAAGAATCTAAGAAAAAGCAAGACATTAAGGTAAGAGAAAATAAAAAAAAACAGGAATTAAGATGACAAAAGTTCACAGTTGACATTAATTTTTCAAGATCAAACTTGACTGCAAAGGAAGAAGCCAGAAGAAAGTTCCACAAATGAGAAGTGTGAGAGAAGAAATTGTGAGCATAGAACTTATGGTTATATCAAGCCAATGGAACTGTAAAAGAATGAGAAATAGCTGTCAATCTAGTTCTGTGCATGTAGTTCATGTATTTGGGAAGATTTACATTCCTCATCTTAGGAACCTTTCTTTTATGAAAACAAATTCTGTAATGGAAACTTTAATAAAGTACAAACATTTTATTATCCGCTTCTCTTGGATTTTCAGATTTCTTCATTTTTGTCAGAGTAGATGTTTATTTTTCTTTTTACAAGAAACATTTTCAATATTATTAGTCTATCCTTAGCTTTATGACCTCCTATTATTATTGCTTTTCCTTGTAACACTCTTTGACAACTTGAATAAAAAAAATAATTAAATAAAAATAAAAACAGCAAAATAAAAAAAATGATATCAGAAAATAAAGCAGCTTTCTCCAAGAGTTGAACTCTCATTCTAGAGCTAAGGAAGATTTTCAGTTTTTCATGACCTTAATGAAAAAAAGCACTTTATTTTCTGTTGTATCTGGTAAGTCATATATTGTTTATCTATACCACCAAAAGTGCTTTCAACAGAACAAAAGTGAATACATGACAGTTTGAAATCTTATGAAATATTTATTCTATAAAATAAGAATAAAAAAAAAAAAAAAAATCTGGCTATGGAAAAAAAAACAAAAAAACTTGTGCCTTTCATTAACAAAAGTGTCTGAATCCAAAAACCTACATTATTGACAAGTTCTATTGACTGACTGGCTGGAGAGGTGTACTACTTTTTTGGGAGCTGTGACTATGCACTGACATGAATTTACAGAAGGACCAGTTAACTACTGCTTCTATATATATTCTCTACAGCCAGTTGTCTGTGCCATGGAGTAAACTCACTCTAGAAACTTATAAAATGGCAGGACTCACAAGGTCTGTCCAAAATGTATCCAACCATTCTGAAGAATCTGTTGTGCAGACTCGGTCACTCAGAAGTTAGATGTGTACTGTGTGATTATATTTGTTATGAGATTTTTATCCAATCAGCATGTCACATGCATATTTTTTGGCTAATTAAAAAAAAAAAAAATACAATATAAAACATTTTTACTATTATCCCCATTTTTCAGTATCTGTCTATATTTCCGAGATGAGGTATTATGTACATTATTCAGACTATTGTCCTCATCTTTGTCGCCATATTTATTATGTTTTGGCTGTTGTACACTCCGGCCTTCTTCAGGTGGTTGGAATGCAGACACATGGCTCAGTGGATAAAGGCATTGGTTAGATGCAGTGACAGGACCAAAGGAGTGTAAGTTCAATACCCGGTTAAGGCAGTGGAGAACTTTCAGAGGGAAAATTAACAGGAGATAACTGATAACTGACATCCATTAAACATGGCATGAGGAACTAGAACAGTCAACCACATGAGCAATATAAAGGGTTCAGTTTGACATTCCAACCATCTGAAGAAGGCCGGAGTGTACAACGACTAAAATATTGTAATAAAAATGGCGACAATGATAAGGACAATAGTCCGAATAATGTAAATAATCCCCATTTTTGTTTTTCTTGTCACAATGTTTTGGTTTTAGTGCCCCCCCTAGCCTTTGTATATCACTCCAGGTAACCTCCAGTGAATTACGAACTGAACTCTTTTAGTTTATGGGGGTAGACTGTTTTTGTTTCATTTCTAGGGATATATCATGTAGGACAATAGCCTAGTGGATTAAAGCAGTGGTTCATGAATTTGGTGACATAGTAATTGAGAGTTCAATCCCTGGGCTAGGCAATATGTATTTGGACTCAGTGGAAACAGGGTGAGCAATAACTGGAGTACTAAAAATAAAACCTAGACAAGATACTCCTAGACATAGGCAGTCTAGATGTAAATAGTGTAAATAATAACTCCTAATTCCAGAAAGTCAGATAGGAACAATATAAATTGGGCAGGTTTGTCTCTGGAACTTCCTAAAACCAAAATTGAAATAATTTTGTAAAAGGATATAAGATATAATGCAACAAAGCATTTTATGCCATGCCCAAAAGAGGACTTTATGGATTGGTTTTAAGAATTGAATGGATGCTGATATATTTGAGGTTAAAAGAACATTACTTTGAAGAGGACTAAAGGTGCCATTTCCCTAGGCAGGCTTTTATTTCATTAATTTCTGATGGCTGGATACATACCAGCCATACATGCCAGCTCTTCAAAACATCTAGTATTCATATCTTGTCTGTCATGACCCACATTGTGATGCTTGCTTTCTGCAGAAAAAAAAAATGTCTATCAGTTCATTAAGCCAATGAAAAGTATCTGGTTTCAATGTTGCAAGTGGTTGCAAGGTAGATGTTAGCAAAGAGCTTTTCATGTGATTTCATTTCAGTATTCAGTATGTTTGTTTGTTTGTTTTTGTTTTTTTAGAAAGACAATTCTGTATAAATTTCATTACTTTACATGTAAATATACACTTGGAAAAGAAAAAGTATTAAAAGATAGTTATTTTGGTAGATGGATAAATTTTTTAAAGTGAAGACAACCTGCAGGTGTGACTTAATTAGAAACACATAGAAACGTACCGTACAGAACTGTTTTGTGATATGATTCGTTGTCATTCTGAACCATGAATATTTTATTCTTAACAGAGTGAGCATAAAAGCATAAACACACACACATACATATATTATGCACAGACACCAGGTGTAACAGCAAAATTGTTCAATTGTTAGATTAAGCTCTAAACTGTGGTATCTTAGAAATGAATAAAGATATCTATCTAGAATTCTCTGAGGATTTATAACACTATTGAACTTTACTATGAGCTTAATAGAAGTATCGTGATGAAATCGGTCATAAATGAAAATGACATATTCATCATTAATTAATCATAGCTAAGGATTGGAAGCTCATGAAGTATTGAAATAAAGTTCATATATATATATATATATATATATATATATATATATATATTCCAGGATCATTTTCCAACTTATTCAAGATGAACTTTGCCATATCTAACCTTCTTACTTTCTGTCATAGTGTAATAAGATGCCTCATATGTTTCATATACAATTTCATTTGCAAGTATTTTTCACTACTCTTTGGACTGTCATAGCTGAAATTCCTCTTTTTAAAACTTATTCACTATTCTCTTGATGGTTCTTGAATATATTTTGAAGATGGAAGCCAAAGTATAAATGTTGATACCATTACTGAGGGCTTGAATGATGTTTTATCTCTCACCATTGCTAAGTTGAGAAGATTGGGGCTGACACAAAACAATTTTAACCTGCTCTTTTTTAGCTGAATAACTCAAAGGATTTTTTCAATGATTCTTATGACAAAATGGTGTCAAGATGGCTAAACGTATTATATGAAAACCTGAAAAAAAGAAACTATTAGTTTAGTGTTTATTTTTTTTAGATATTAAACATTTTGTGGGATAGATAATTGTTTTAACAAGATTTGAGCAATTTTATTGTTACACCTGGGATGTGTGTGTTTGTGTAAAATAGTTGGCTTCTTGATCCCAAGTACACCTGTCTGATAGGATGGTTAGGAGATGACTGTCTGCATCCATTTTAACTTAGCTCAACACCAACAGATCTCACCTGTGGTTTATACTGCAACTATACTGAGTTGATGACAGGATTTCTAGGAGAGACTGCATGATCTGGCATTATCAAAAATCAAACAAGAATTTTTAGGAAGACTATCATAAAAGAGGTTTAAGAAAATGAAAAAGTAATAATATTTTAAGAACCTTGTTGTGAATGTTAACACAAAAAAGGAGAGACTACTGAAAATGTTGGAAAACAACTAAAGTATTGCCTTTAAGTAAAAATCACAAATGAAGTGAAGCAGTACATTCAAACTGATTTTCTGAACTTTTAATGATGAATATAGAGCTACATTGGATGGACAATGGCTGGACTAGAGTTGAAGTACCTTATGGAAAGAATCAATCAATACAATTGGGAAGACAACAGGTGGATGTCAGATTAATGCTTTAGATTAGTATTGTTAGCAGTAATATTATCAGTACATTCAAATCTGATGATAAATTGAAGGAATCATTTTAATTTCTAGGAAAGATGTTTTTTGTGTGGTGAATGCCACAACCAAGATGCTTTTAACTAAAAAGAATGCACGTTAACTTTCTGCAGAGCTAACTATTGTCCACTTTACTGAAAAAAGATTTCAAAGACAGCAAAATAATAGAACCATCTCCAGCATCTTTGAAAATTTGTAGCTCATTATTAATAAATATGTGAAATAATAGATAACAATAGTCAAGTAAAGACGATGTCTGGAAAGCAATAAAGAGAAAAGATGCAAAATATTTGTTATAGTGGAACACACCTATTCGATAGTTAATAAGTAGGAGGAGTAGTAAAAACGAGTCAGTCGCTCAGTCAGTCGCTCAGTGGGTTGGTCAAAGTCAGCACCACAACTAGATTTTCTCTGGACGACCGTTAGTTTTGTACGTCGAACCTACTTTAGGACCGAGCGACCACAACTAAATTTTCTCTCCGTCATTACCTATTATATCAAGTTCCTAACAATGTTGTTGGCTAATGTCATGAACCTATTTTAAGTAAAACCGAAACATGTGACAGAAGTACAAATAAAATTGCCTACAGTCATTTTCTTAGTATGAAACCAATGGGATCTTAACACTTCATATTAAAACAACGATTCAAACTCATAATTTAAGGAATGAAAAGCCTTTCAGTATCTAGATAACAATATTAAAAAAAATGTTGGCTCAAATTGTCAATTGAAAAATTCAAGAAACTTGCCAAATACTTTTAAAGGTATGAAAATTCTCCAACAAATTATCACTAAACATGTGAGGGTGAAGAAGTAAATGAAAATTGATTTCTCTACAGTCATTTTTCTTAGTGATGTACGTAGAACTAAATTGAATGGGATCTTATGGCCACTTCATATTAAAATAACGGTTCCTGTACAATCACTGAATTTAAGCAATGTTGAGCCTTGTCAGTACCTAGATGGGTGAACACTTGTATTATGAGGTCGCAATTGCCAAATGTCAGTGTCAAATTGTTGTATGTTTGTGGTGAGTAGTCATTTCACAACTGAAATCAACCTAAGAAATGTCAATTTTTTAAAGTTTTTTTGTAGCTGTGCATAATACGCACCCTTAAGTTTGCTTATTATTTTTTAGAAAAAAATGCATATTATACATGCGGAATTATGGTATATACCTCATCGATACCAACTAAAATTCACAAGGGTAAAGTGGACAATTTGCATAGGTGCAGGAATACAACTGGTTCCATGATAGCTAAACATTTGCTACAAAACCAGCGATGCACCCCTGGTCTTATAACAAAAACATTTTTAGTAATGAGGAAGGCTAAGTCTGAATTTCATCTGTATGTGTTGGAATCTATATTAAATTCAACCAGCCATCTTTTTATGATCAGGATGGGTGATTGTTACATTTAAATACAATTAACCTTTTGTAGAGTTGACTACAGAATCATAAACAAAAGAACTGTACCAGATAAGAGAAACCCCATCACTTGAGGAACTTCAATAGCCGCAACAACTAAAATGGATATCACATATAACTTGAATAGAAAATAATGACATAATGAAGATGTTGACATTCCACACTTCAAGTAAAAGGTCAGGAAGGAAAGCCCCCAGCAGTACTGGAAGGTGTGATAAAAACTACTGAATTTAAGAAAGTTATGTTCCTGAAAAATTGTTTGAAGAGAAAGATTTCTTCAATATTAACCAACAGTAGAACTGGTTGCTCAGTGAATGCTTGCCTATAAGGAAACTGCTAATATTACCATTACTTTACATATATTTATTATACAACATTTAGTTCTTGATGTTCATTTTAATTGCTTTGTACATTTCTCATCCTTCATTGAGTTCTGATATGAGAGGACCAATAAACAAGCAATTTTTTGTTACCCCCTATTTATTTTTTCTTTTTGCTTTAATGCCTGTTTTTATTGCTATTATTAAATTTTGTTCCCCCCCCCCCCGGCAAAAATATTTTACTCTATTTCTCTTTAAATACATAAATAAAATTTAGGGAATTGAACACTAAGTACAAAATGAATTTAGTATTGATTTTTTATCCTAGTCTATTCAGAAATCAAAAGCTATCCAAGGGGACTACTACGGGAAAGACAGAGGAAATTAAATGTTTTTTGTTTTTTTTTTATGATTAGATTTCCTCAAATTTTACACAGTTGGGTTGGGCTTACTTTCCTTTCCCAAATCAATATGCAAGACATATGACCAGTCACGTGATCCTTAACTGCCAATCAGTGAAGACCAGTCTATACAGAGAACAGTTTTCAGAGAGATATCATGAAGAGATTTTTTTTTTTGACTCACGCCAGATTTCTGAGTAAAGACAAATTTTTTAACATCCACTAGTTTTCCTTTTCAGGGTCAGAGAGAAGGAATGGGAAACTTTTTGTTTTGATTTGTTACCATATTCTTTTTCTATAAATTAAAACCTTCATTTATATTCTTTTGCTTGCTTCCTGGCTCTATTATTTTTATTTTAAATGTTTGGGTAAGATACTACTGAGGATATCACACATATATTTGGTAAATGCATCATTAGTAATGTGTATCTCATGATTTATCTTTTTGTTTATGTAGTAAGTACATTTCAAGTGTGTATTTGAGAGGCACTTCACAGATGAATTTGATAGTAAAAAATGAAATAAATTTATCCAAACACATAATTTCTACCATAATTTATTCAAATTCCCTGATTTTGAGAGAAGCACTCCCTGTAAGAGAGGTTGCTGAAAACTGCTCAGCCTGATCAAAGAACCCTTTCAAAAAATTCCAGCTAATTGGACAGATTAGGGAGAGAAGATTTTGGGATAAAATCTTTTCAGCATCCCATCTCAGTTATATGATTGATGTAGTGCGGTTTGCTGTAAACTGTTGCTAGCTATGTAAATTTCATTTTGATAGTGACATACTAATTTTAGTGAATATCTTTTATTAATTATTTCACCCCAAGAAAAATAATGCCACTAAAATGCAAGGGGGTCTACTGGGAGTGAAAAGACTTTAGTAAGGAGAAAGGATGATAAAAAGACTAGTGATTAGTGCTGCATTTAAAACGTTAAAGTTTATAGGTGGCAGGGAAGCAAGAAACTGGAAGAGAGTTCCACAGGCAAGAAGTGCAAGAAACTGGAAGAGAGTTCCACAGGCAAGAAGTGCAAGAAACTGGAAGAGAGTTCCACAGGCAAGAAGTGCAAGAAACTGGAAGAGAGTTCCACAGGCAAGAAGTGCAAGAAACTGGAAGAGAGTTCCACAGGCAAGAAGTGCAAGAAACTGGAAGAGAGTTCCAGGCAAGAAGTGCAAGAAACTGGCAAAAGTGCAAGAAACTGGAAGAGAGTTCCACAGGCAAGAAGTGCAAGAAACTGGTAGAGAGTTCCACAGGCAAGAAGTGCAAGAAAAGAAACCATTGGAATAGAACTTACAGTTACATCTAGCTAGTTCAACAGTAAAATGGTGAGACCTAATTGCCAATGTAGTAGTACATGTAAATTCATGCAGTTACAACACGATGTAAAGCTCATTAGAGCAATTGCCATGGGCATATTTATAGAAAAGGCAGAGGAAAGCCACATCTCAGTAATGGGAAAGTGAAGTTGAGATGCCAGCTCAGGACCAATAACATTACAGACTCTTTGGATTTTGTCAAGAATCTTGAGATATATAACAGGAACAGCAGACCAGATATGGTAGCAATATTCAATGCATGGAAGAATAGTCGATTTATAAATGTGATTCTAACAAGAAAAACTGACTGGTACAACAGAGTGAACAAAGTAGAAGTCGATGTAGTAATTGGTTCAATATAATTGCTCCACTTTATGACAGTAAAAAATATGGTGACCAAGAAAGTGTTGCTCAACTGATGGTTTGCAGCAATGCAAGGTTTTTTATGGCAATTAAATGATAGCAATTTTCATCTTGGAAGTGTTAAAAATTAACAAGCCATTCCTTGCCCAAGTTAACCAATGATTGGAGATAATTTTCAAGAGAAGTTGCCAGTTTTTACTTTGTTGGACCTATCAGACTTGCTAATAATAACAGAGGAGTAAACAGTATAAATACCTATACCAGGAAGGTCCTTGATGAAGATAAGAAACAACATCAATCTAAGGATAGAGCCTTGGTTGACACCTCGTATTAAGGTGTCAGTTCATCACTACTTTTATTACACGATTTGCTAAGAATGCTTGGATAAAACCAAATATTTGGTAAAAAACACCATAGTCCTTGCTTGTGTAGAAGGCCGGCATGCCAAACTCTGTAGAACACCTTTGATATAACTAAAGCCACATCCAAAAAATCATCATTCTTATCTAAAGCCTAAAAGACAAATAAGATCTAGTATTTACATTGTTTGGACTGTTGTCATCATTTTTACTGTCAATAAAGCTGAGGACAACAGTCCAAAGAATGTAAATAATTAGAATATGTCATCTTAAAAATATTTATATATCAGTAAAGACCATTAACACATTGTTAATAGATCTAAAGAAATGATAGCCATAATATTAGTTCCAAAGTCCATGTGAAGTGAGATGCTTGTTTGCTTGTTTTGCACAATATCAACCTCAATGCCAACAACATTTTTATTGCTAGCAATATTTTTTTTTCCAAAAAAAATCTATTACTGATAATTTTTTTCCAAAATTTACTTCTAGAAATTATTTTACAAGAATATATTGCTGGTATTAAAACTTATTTTTACACTTTCATAATATTTTAACCCCAGTTTGGGAGTTAACTATTTGTCCATAGCTGGGACCCCTAATAGGTGCTACCACCCTGGGTCAGGATGAACCTGGGAACATCAGCAATTAAATGGTGGTTCCATGCTCCTCAAAACCTCCTGATCAGAGGTCTTGCTGTTGGATGCAGTTTATCGACTTACCCAGAACGTGGATGTATTGTAAGTTATCATCATACCCAGGACAGAGTGAGATGTTTAACCAATCTGGCATTGATTAGAGCCTGTAGTACATTGCCAAAAATGTAAAAGACTAATAGGGCAATAATTTGAGGGCCCAGATGGTTCACCAGAGATTTATATTGAAAAAAAAAAAATTTACTGATAATTATATGTCCCTCGATGCACACTCCTTCTATTGTAAACATATTTTTATAGACACAAACACATTGATACATTACCTTGTGTGGATGTTCTTACATATGACAGACAAAGAATATTTCCTAAGTTTTTAATTGTTCTTCCATTTTAACAGTTTTTTTTCTCTGAAACTTGAGTTTGTGGAAAAATTATGACTAAACACTATAGAGAACTCTACACATTTTGTCATGAAAAACAATCTATACATGTTACTTCCAAACACTGCTATAAACAATGCAAGTGAGTGAGAAAATTTTAACTTAGTGTGTATGCATGACAAAGTTCAAGGTTAAGTGGATTCACTGTGTTCCTTAGCTCCCTTACCACAGCAACAGTCCTGACACTTTTTGATCAGACCTCAAGAGTTCATTTTTTTTCTAACAATTTACTAAAGAACATGTATTATTTGTGTATGCATATATATGTATTTTTGTGCATGTCATTTTATAATGCATAATTCATGTCTTTAGGTAAACACAGGTATGTGTATGTGTTTTGGCTACTTCACATATGCATAAGTATGTGTATGTGTGTGTGTGTGTGTATATATATATATATATATATATATTTATATTTGTGTGTGTGTGGTGTATATAGGGAGCAACACATTAAAATAAGTTCTCAAATGAAATGGATGGGGAATGTCATTTAAGCCTTTCAATGCAATTCTTCTGGTACTGAATATACTGATTTTCTAAACATATCTTTGATGTGGCACAAGACCGAAAGTATGGAGCACTAATTGAGGATTGAACTCGATCGCCAGTTGTAATTGTTTTAGCAAGATAAGCTTGCTAACCATTACACAGCCTTGAGGTGCCCAACTTCTGGCACTGAATTTTTGGCATAATGTCAGGTGAAAAGCTGTGAAGGATATTTTGAAATAAGTGTTCATCTGACATTAAATGACATATTTAACACAAAGGGAAACTCATGAAAAGATTCAATAGACATTCTTTATTCTGTTAAATAGAATATGTTCACATGCTCTCTCTCTCACATCCACACACACGTATGTGTGTGGACAGAAAAATGAAGGTCAACTATTCTTCTATCTGACAGGCAATTGTTAACCTTAAATTTTCACTGTGTAATGTTCAATTTTTATGATTAATATTTGCCTCAATAACCAAAGCAGCAGAATTAGTTCTTGAGTTGGAAACCTCAAGCCCGAGTTGGGAATTCAGACTCCAACAAGTTCTCTTGTTTGAAAGAACTAAAGGACCTGCTAGGAAAAGTGGTAGATCAGAAAGACTAGTCCTGGGTATGATGATAAACTACATCCAGCAGCAAGACCTCCAACCACAAGATTGAAGCTTTTGAGGAGAGTGGAAACATGCTTCAATTGCTAGGTGGTAACACATGTTGGGGTCCCATCTATGGGAAAATAGTGAATCCCCAAACAAAAATAAAACACTATGAAAGTATAAAATATGAGCAATACATTTTTAAAGCAAAGTGACCAGCATTTTATCTGACAATTGCATTCAAACCATATTTAGCTGGAGCCATAAAATTGTATTCAAAATATTTATATTTAGGCATTAAATAACCCATAGAGATGTTGATATGCCACTAAACAACATCAACCAACCAGAAAGAAAATCAGAAAGGCTGCTTTGGAATGAGCTGACACCACTTATTCCCATTTGCAGATCAGAGAAAAAAAAAAAAAAAAAAAAAAAAAAAAAAAATCAAATATTGCTGATACATCTAGCCTGGAGCTACCTAATCCTCGCTTTCCTGTTTGGACCTAGGTCTAAATAATTTGTGTGGGTGATGAATTATTTTATACCCTTCAAACTCTGCACAGACAGAATGTTACTAGAC
>CAHIKZ030001365.1:575000-667500 GCA_903632075.3 Acanthosepion pharaonis | reverse complement strand
GATTGAAGGCAAGAGGGACAGAGAAAAATAATCTACCAAGTGAGTTTGAATAAATAGTATAGCAGCACAAGTTTTAGAAGAGATAATGAAAAGACAATATTTAGTAAGAGCTATAAAGGACATGGAATTGGATAGAGCCAGGATTGGAATGGATAAGGCACATTAAAGAAACAGCAACATAGTGGTTATAGCATGGAAAGTGAAATCAGGGGGGCTGAATTCAACCCAAGGCTGTTGTGCTTACTTTTACACTAATACTTTTCTGACCACAGCTACTGGTTAAAAAGCATGGCATTCTATGTTCTCTAGCCTTGGTTGTCAACTAGTCTAAGAGAAGGAAAAGGAGAATTTAAAGCTCCATTGCTTTGCAAAATTTCTCACTCAATGGAAAGATTTTGATAGTTAACACTGAAGATGAATCTGTAGTCTCTGAAGCATATTTGTTGAAGCTGACCTTTCTATTATGCTATTTCATCTATGGTGAGGTGTCTGACCTACTTTGTGGATATTCATTCACACCAAATACATCCCATCTGGAATAGACGTACTGGTGAGAGTTTTAGACTCATGAAACAAGCATAGATTACATGACTCATCATTCTGAAGAGGAAATTACTTAAAAAAAAAAAAAAAAATCATGTGTGTGACATACCAAATACCCACTCTACCAGTTTGGGGAAACTGAAAGAAATAAATTAATCCCACCTGCATACACATTTGGTATAGAAGAATAGATCTTCCATATCTATTATACCTATTGGGGCCTTTGTACATTGGGGAGACAAGAAGTAGCAGAAATCACAACAGAGAATGTCTGAAAACTCATCCCTTGTCTCCTGAGACTGATGGAGACATAGAATATATTACAGTTGTTTTGTCAGTCTACTTGAAGAATCAGTCCTTTACAAAGGTTTTAAGACATAAAAGCATAATATGCCACCTTCTTTTGTGTGTCATGTTCCTTCAGGATGTTGTCGATCATGGCTCTCCACATTTTTCTGTCCCTTGTGACTCTTAATAAGTTTTGTTTTTTTTTGTTATTTCTCCCAAACACTGTTCTAACATCCATTTGCTGAAAGCCATCAAATGTTACGTGCTGCTTTCCTGTGTCCTCCTTTCCCTCAATCTGTCTTGTGAGTATCAGGTTTTCCAAGCCCTCTTTTCTTATGTACTCCAGAAATTTCAACTTCCTGATGTATCCTTTTTGGTTCCATTCTCACGAAAACCTTGTTATTGGTCACATGTTTGGTCCATGGTACCTTCAGCATCTTTCTATCGGAACATATTTCTGTTCCTTCAATTCTCTTCCTCATTCAAGGATATTCCAACATTCATTGTGATATAGTACATATATTGCATAGCAGTTCAGTACTTTTTCCTTTGTTTCCAACAAAATTTTTCTGTCTCTTCATACTCTGCTTAGCTTTTGGAATAATTCTTTGGCCATCTCAATATGTCTTCCTGTCCTCTGTTAGAACACTTACCAGATATTTAAATTTCTGTACCTGCTTGATTTTAGTATTCCTGACCTGTAATTTGCTTCTTGGGCTCATCTTTTTACTGGTAACCATATATTGTCTTAACTTTTCTATTTTGACCCATGATATAGATGAGTTACCATACTATGGTTAAAGAGCTTAATCCACCCTATTATTTGTAACTATGTTTGTATATCTACATTAAGTAATCAATAAAAGTCAGGCATATTTCTTATGTATCACAGGATGTTAATTCTAAAAATGAATCCAGCTTTGTTTTAATTCATGTGGAGTATGCTATCCATATTAGACACCAATTTTAGAAGGACCAGTTTTGTTATCTTTGCTGTTTTTATTCTTAGAAAACTACAAAAACTCCTAAAAAATGTAGTAAAAGAAAGAAGAAAGGACTAAACATCAATTGTGAGAAGACAATGTATGGTTGTCAGTAAAAGAAATAGCCCAGCCACCAAAATCAAGCACTTACATATCTAGGTTTTGTAGAGTTTTAACAGAGAATGAAAAATGTATCACTGAAATCTGG
The DNA here is from genome assembly GCA_903632075.3 of Acanthosepion pharaonis. Taxonomy (NCBI): domain Eukaryota; kingdom Metazoa; phylum Mollusca; class Cephalopoda; order Sepiida; family Sepiidae; genus Acanthosepion; species Acanthosepion pharaonis. The sequence goes on along the minus strand of CAHIKZ030001365.1, from coordinate 665,478 downwards.
AGGTACACTGGGATAGCAAAAGGTTCCTTCCAAAAGCTAAGCAAAGTATTAAGCAACAGGAAAATTTAATAAGAAATGGACAAGATAATACTGAACTGTTATGTAATATTGGCGCTTCAGGCCAAAAATTCTTTTTCCCAAAATTTTGAGAAGAATCTTTAATGGGAACCAAATTGTACACTCACTGCTTCCTGTCTTGCCAATGTACAAAGGTCCCAGTTGAAGTAATAGATATAAAAGATGTATTCTTTTATACCAAATGCTTTTCGACAGTTCTATTCATCAGTCTTCAACAGATGCTCTTTTTAATAACCAGAACTGAAGTAATCTTATAGAACAAAAAATCATAATGAATTATGTTGTCCTACAGAAGGATGCCAAGAATACCATGGGTATATTATGCAAGCAACGAGGAAGTTTTAAGGAAAGTGCAAAAGAAAACGGTGCTTGGATTTAGAATCAGAAATAGTTGAAATTTTTGCGACACATGAGGAAAGAAGGCTTGGAAAATTTGACATTCACAGGACATAATGAAAGCCAGTAAATAACATACTTAATGAGCTTACATGAACTGATGGCAGAATAGAAAGAGGTTTTTATAAAAGACAAAAATTGCTGAGAGCAATGAAGGATAGGAAGTTGTGGAGATCCATGATCGCCTACATTTTGAGGAGGCATGGCACATAGAAGAAAGAATCCTAATAATTTCCAACTGTCAGATCCTCATATTTTAGACTACAAATCCATTTCTTTTATGAAGCACAGTGGGACATTTTTTCACAAGCTGTAAGCAGAGGGTGTGTCTTAGGCATGATAACATGATAGAACCTTAACCCTCTTCAAACTGGTTTTGAATTCAGAGTTTTCATTCTCCTAGATTGGTTGGCCAACCAAAGCTAAAAGTAAATTGGTCTGGAAAAAGTGGTATGTATTCTTGCTATTAAGCACATTGTTTGCAAAGAATCATAATAATTATTACTTGTAATTTCATCAAAATTAAAATTGGTAATTACTTTATTTTGCTATAATGATTATATAACAATAATAATCCTATAAAAGCTGGTGAAGGAAAGTAAGAAGAAAGGACTAACATCAATTGAAAGAAGACAGAATGCATGTTTGTTAGCAGAAAGAAAAGCCGAACATGCAAATTACAAACTGGAGTTAACAAAATCAAACAAATATGACAATTTAATTCTCTCAGAAGTGTTTTAACAGAAGACAGAAAATGAGACTCTGAAATCCAAAAGCACATTGGGATAGCCAAAGATGTATTCCAAAAGTTAAGCAAGATATTAAGAAACAGAAAAAATTCATTAGAAAGAAATAAAGAGTACTGAACTAATATGTAATATCAATCCTCCTGTATAGTATTGAATACTGGACAATCTCTTCATAGATGAAAATGAGAGTTGAAACAGCAGAAACATGGTTCTACAGAAGGATGCTGAGAATATCATGGACCAAACGTGAGAAAATGGAAACAAAAAAGAAACTTAACATCAGAAAGAGTTGAAATTTCTAGCACACATAAGGAAAATGGGCTTGGAAAATCTGATACTCACAGGACAGATTGAAAGCAAGAGGGACAGAGGACACAATGTATAACCTACTTAGTGAGCTTGAGTAAATGGATAGTGGACCTAAGTTTGAAAGAGATAACACAAATACAAACTTTATTAAGAGCTACAAAGGGTAGGAAGTTGTAGAGAGCCATGACCACCAACATCCAGACAGGACATGGTATACAAAAGTACTTAGATATGTATATCATACTGGTTAGTAAAGTCTGTATTGAAGACTTCTTTTGTTGGACCAATCTTATCTAAATATTCTGTAGTTATATGGAATCAGACTTGCAAGCCATTTATTTGTATCCTGCAGCCACCATACAAAAGAAACTGACAGAATTAAGCTAATCTTTCAGCAATGCAGGTCAACAAGTTCACAGACTGAACCTCTAGTTGGAACTGATCTCATGTTACCTTAATTAAATTGGTTATGTCTGAAATGTTAATTAGATAACATATAGCCATGTTTCTTTTGTAATTTGATGCACTGTTTATGCAAATTCCATTGGTTAAGCAAGATACGTAAACAAAACAGCGCTGAGAGACATGTCCGTCATCTATAGCGAAACCTGTTATCATTCAGTTGAGTATACTGGACCGAGATTTTTTTTTCCCTTTGACAAAATAATCAACAAGTTCGTTCGCATATTCAATAGGCAACCAGTTATTATTTAAATACTTAACTGATATCACCCCGACTTTTTCTGTTTGCATATCTGTCTGAAACCTGTAATCTGACGTTGGCATGGACAAATTGTATTCCTATTTCATGTAATCCCACCTGTTGCTGTTTAGATATACACAGATATGCAAACAGAAACAGAAGGAAAAGAAAGGGAAGGGGTTCTTTGTTTTATTTGTTTTCGCAGTTCAAATTTGTAATCGGAAATAGCTTGTTTTAACAGGAATACACTTGAAATATTTCTTACACTGCCATCTTCATACCCTCAGTACCCTTCGTGTCATGTCCAAAGGCTTAAACCAGATCAACCCTGAGAACATTGTGGACTGGCACTACACATTAAAAATATATAAATAAAAGTTAATTATTTACATTGTTTGTACTGTTGTCATCTTTGTTGCCATATTTACAACTTTTTGGCCTTTGTAGGTGATTGGAATTTCAAACTGAATCATTTATTTCATCCACCAGGGTAGAATGTTTTAATTCCATGTGCCATACCTCTTCTGAATATCTGTTTCAGCTGTTTCCCTTTAACTTCTCTCCAAATTTTTGTTCATCACTGCTGTGGCTGGGTATTGAACCCACATTTCTTTGGGTCAAGTCACTGCATTACCGCAATCAACACTTTCATCCACTGGGCCATGTGGATAACAGTCCAAATAATGTAAATAATAACAATACCAGTGTCTCAGAAATATAGACAGATATTGAAAAAAATGTCTATATTTCTGAGATGAGGTATTATGGACACTATTTACATCGGAAAATACAAGAAATGTCTGGCCATATTTAGCACAAGGCACAGTGGATAAAGGCTTTAGTTAGATCCAGTGACAGAACCTAAAGAGTGTGAGTTCAATACCTGGTTAAGGCGATAGAGACTTGGAGGGGGGAATTAACAGGAGATAACTGACATCCATTAGACATGGCATGTGGAACTAGAACAGTCTACCCTAGTTAGCGAAATAAAGAGTTCAATTCAACATTCCAACTACCTGAAGAAGGCTGGAGTGTACAATGGCTGAAACGTTGTGATATGGCAACAAAGATGAGGATGATAGTCCAAACAATGTAAATTAATGAAAAATTAATTAATGTAAAAAATAATTTTACAACAATTATAACTATCATTAATTCACTTTCTAAGCCAATGAGAATTAACACCACTTTTCTTCTCTATGCACAAAAACATGTGATATGTTCTGTCGGACAGGCCATCAACACATGCACCAATGAAAATTCCAGCTCCTCTTCCTTTTTGAGACCATAATATTAACATTTACCTCTTAGCAAAAATTTAATGTAAGGAAACCCCAGATATTTCTTGTATTTTCCGATTAAATTATCTGAGTACTCATTACACACATTTTTTTTTTTTAAGCATTCCACCCCAAGCAAGGTGGGAGGCCACAGAGAGTTGGAGTGAGAGCAAAGAGGAGTGATAGAGGAAAGGATGAAGAGAAGGATAGGGGATAGATCAACACATCTGGAGATGTTGATTGACATTACATTTGAATAATTGGAGATTATAGCTATCAGAGAAACAAGAAATGGGGAGGGAGTTCTGAAAGGTGAGAAAAGCAAGACATGAAGCTATTGGAGTAGAAGAGACGGCTACATTTAACAGTTTCGACAGTGAAAAGGTGAGAGCAATATGTCAGCCTAGTTGAACGCTTAAATTCATGAAGTCTGGGAACCAGAGCAGTTACCATGAAAGTATTTGGAAAAAAGACGGAGGGAGGTGACAGCACGTCTGTGAGAGAGAGAGAGTATGAACTTATTCTTTATCTTTTTCTGCTGGATTCCTATACATATTTGATCTACATTTGACCCTCAACTCAATTTTACTCCATCACTATATAACAACCGGATAAGGGTACCTTGAGGCAGTGTAATGGTTAGCAAGTTTATCTCGCTTGAACAATTACAACTGAGTCATGACTTCGATCCTCATTTAGTGCCCCATACTTTTGGCCTTGTGCCACATCTAAGCCACGCTTGGAAAATCACTATAACAACCAGAATAATAAATAATCAATTTGTTGTTTCCATGTCTTGCCTTTTCTCATTTTCTATGAGTATTTTTGGATATATAAATGTTAAGGGGTTTATAATCATTTACTCAGAGTTAAAACTCCCTTACAACCTGTACCAGATAACAGAAACAACTTGAGGAATATCAACCGCAGAAACTAAAATGGATATCACATTTAACTTAAAGAGAAAATAATGACAATCAAAATGTTGACATTCCACACTACTTCAAACAAAAGGTTAGAAAGGAAACCCCCATCAACACTGGAAAGAATAATAACAGCTACAAGACTTGAGAAATCTATTTTCCTGAAAAATTGTTTGAAGAGAAAGAGCTTATAAATTTCAAATGACAATAGTACAAGCTGTTTGTCAATGAATAATAAATGTTTCCTTAGAAGGAAACAGCTAATATTACCATTAAAAATCATAAAACTTTGTTTTTTCTTTTCATAAAGGAAAAAAAAAAAAAAAAAAAAAAAAAAAAACACTAATTTTTAAATTTGACTCCAGCATGATATTTCTAGATTTTGGATCTTATTAAAAATGACAAAAATTGTTTGTGTCAAATTTTCAAACAAGGAATTTTGAGTTTAATCATTTTTGTTGGCAACTGTTGAAAATGTCACTGGCATTTGACAAAGGAAATTAAAAATCAAGAAATGGCTAAACTATCTATCAAGCTATTCCAGAAGAGATACATACATATATATATATATATATATATATATAACAGAGTTATATTTTCCATTTTCTTTTTGAATTTGTAGGCTTGATGAATTGGATCATGATTACAATTCCAATGTGATAAATTGTAAACATGGAATATTCGCGTTTGAGCCTTTCATATTATATTCTTGCTCTGTCTTGTACATAGAGCTCTAACTGGATTTTATTCTCTTGGAAATATTATCTCTCTATAGATATATAGAGATATATATATACACACACACACACACACACACACACAGTGTATTGGGCAGCAATCCCTCTTTTATGAGTTTCATTAAACATGAAAAATAGGAAAAAATAAATTTAAAATCAAAATTAAAAATGAATTTAAAAATAAATAAAAAATAATTTAAAAAATATATAAGGTAACAAGGATGTAAGGGATTAATGGGAAGAGAACTTGGGGAATATTTTAAGTAGAGGAAAATTTATAAATTATAATTAATATAGAATAAAAAGGTTTTACAGGAGGGGGAGTGACTTAAGGTAGCTAACTAAGAAAAAATTACACTATGGAAATTTGAATTTGTTATTATTTTGACATTTGAAGATTTAGACAGGAAGTCAGGGTGTGATTTAGGGTAGCTAATTAAGTTGAAATTATATTATGAAAATTTGAACTTGTTTTTATGTCAACATTTGAACACTAATTCATGTGGACAGAGAATCTTTCAACACTCCCTCGTGTGTGTGTGTGTGTGTGTGTGTGTGTGTGTGTGTAGGAATGCAGAAAGGTTCTGTGCTCACTTCTCAAAATCTACTCAAATGACCAAACATTAGATTTTTTTCGGAGGGAAAAAGGCCTTGTGATTAAGCCAAGAACTGTTCAGCACCCATTGTGTAAATATGTAAGGAACTTTTTTTATTTTTATTGTATTATGCCTCTGTTTATATAATTATTACATCAGCCAAACACAATCATTACATTTCTAAAAGTATGTGTATATGTTTACACACATGCATGTATACATACATAATTATGCATATGTGAAGTAGCCAAAACTCATACCTGTGTTTACCTAAAGATATGAATTATGCACTATACAATGACATGCACAAAAATAAATATATACACATATACAAATAATCATACATGCTCTTTAAATGTTAAAAAAGAGAAGGGGGAGGAAAGAAAGGAAGAAAGTGGGGGAGGAAAGAAAGGAAGAAAGCGGGGGAGGAAAAAGAAAGGAAGAAAGCGGGGGAGGAAAGAAAGGAAAAAGCGGGGAGGAAAGAAAGGAAGAAAGCGGGGGAGGAAAGAAAGGAAGAAAGCGGGGGAGGAAAGAAAGGAAAAAAAAAAGGGTAGCCAATATCCATTTCATCTTGAAGAGAAAATATGACTATTTCTGAGAACCATAAATGCATTCCTTATGCCACAAAAGATAAAACTTGGCCAGCAGCAATTTGCCTTATTTTACAATAACATTCATTCACTTTCTTTGCAAACCACAATGGATAAAAGCCACTGTAGATAACACAAAATATTGAGCCTGATCTCAACCTCCGACACACCCATCACTAAATTCCTTCATTTCCCTATGAACGTTATCATCAGTCTGGTTTCCAGATTGATTTTTCTATTAATTATTGACATTTTTCTTTCTTGTAACAGCTTACAACTTGTTAGCAACCATAATAGTAACTGTTTTTGTTGATGATTACTGCTTGATACAATCCGGTCTGAAGTTTTTCCTCAGAAACCAAAGTAAATGAAGGTTTATTTTAAAGTATGTGATCTGTACTCATTAACTCAACCTCTCGTAATTTAAGCCAAGATGTAGTTCCCAAGATTTTCTTAATGTATTTATCAATATTTTTCATCATCATCATCATCATTCCAAGCACTCCATTTCATCATCATCATCCTTTTAATGGAATAGTTGTTTTTAAAATACCATATTTTTGCAATGTATTTCTTCAGGTGAATTTCTTCCAAAAGCTAAGTAAAATATCAAAAAGCAGGAACACTTTGAAACAAAATTCTAAATTGCTACATAATACCAAACATGTGAGCAAGAAGGTTTGGTTTGTTTTACGGTATATCAACCTCAATTGGTTATTTAATGCCGACAAGATTTTTATTGCTGGTAATATTTTTTTTTTAAAAATGTATATATGTAATAGATTTTATTTTTCAAAAATTTATTGTTGGCAATAATTTTTCCTCAAAGAATTTATTACTGGTATTAAAACCAATTTTTAAATTTTCATGGTGTTTTGACCCAGTTTAGGGGTTAACTATTTGCCCATAGCTGGGACTAACAGGTGCTACCACCATGGGTCAGGGCGAACCTGGGAACACCACCAATTAAAAGGTGGCTCCATGCTCTTGAAAAACTCCTGATCAGAGGCCTTGTTTTCAGACGTAGTTTATTGTCTTACCCTGTACACGGATGTAGTTTATTGTTATATTCAGGATGGTGAGCAACAAGGAATTTTGACAGAAACACAAAAGGACACTTATACCCATTATAGTCCCATTTATCACCAAAGCTGCAACCACATGTTGGCTATAATATTTACTTCTTAGGTTTAAGCAAAGTTGAAGATAATAGTCTAGGACCTCTTAAAGAAGATTGTAAAGGAAAGTAAGAAGAAAGGACTAACCATCAATTGTAAAAAAACAGCAAGAGGAAAAAGCCCAAGATGGAAATTACAAATGATGTTGAGTACAGAAAGTTTAAATATCTGAAAGGTGTTCTCACAGACAATGGAAAACGTGACACTGAAATCCAAATGTGTAGTGAATTAACAAAAGATGCCTTTCAAAAAATAAGCAGGAAAATATTCTTAAAAGCAAAAAATGATGAATTGTTATGTAATATCAATTTTCCTATATGACAGGGAGTGCTAGACAATTTCTTCACAGAAAAAGAAACTTGAGGTAACAGAAATGTCATTTTAAAGAATGGCGCTGAAAATACCATAGACAGATTATGTGAGCTATGAGGAAGTTCTAAGGGAGACCTAAGTGAAAAAGACCCTGAAAAACAGAAAGAAATGAAACTTCTGGGATACACATTGAGGAAAGAGGGTAGGAGAATTTGATACTCACAACCCATATTGAAGGCAAGAGGAAAACAATAAAAAAACTACCTAATGAGCTTGTATAAAGGGATGGCAGAACAGAAATGGGGAGGGATAGTAAATGACAAACATTGCTAAGTGCTATAAAGAAGAAATTGTAGAGAGCCATGATCGCCCACATCATGAATGAACACAGGGACCTGATATCTAGTCATGATCACTAAAGATTAAGTGTGTCTACATTCACATCTCCAGCAAGTTCTTGAAGATATCAACAGACTAGGCATATTGTGAGAAAAAGTTTCGTGATTTGTGGCTGGAGAGATATATTTTGTTTCTCAGTTGTGTATCTGCTTTCAGACATTTTGCAAAAAAATGAAATGAGGACACTTGGCCCTGGTGATTCCAACCCTACTGCAGCACCTCTCTAATTGTACCAAAGCATATATTAATGGAATATCTATGCCAGTGCAACAGTGGTTGTGTGGTCTGAGCAATTTTTTTCATTTCAGCCCATCTGTATGGACATGAGTTTTTAAAAAAAAAAAAAGAAAAAAAAAGAAAAAGAAAAGCTTTTTCTATATTTCAACACCTTGAGTAAATAACAAATTGAACTACTTATCTGTCTGCTTCTGGATTTATATGCATCTGTGCTTTAAGATTTTTTTATGTAAGTCTTTTCAAAAGAGATTGGCATTGACCAATTGATATTGGTAAAATTTTCATGATATCTATATGAGAAATCGATCATTTCATTTGGGTAGATAGAGGTTGACAGCCCAGAAAGGTAATCCATCAAGGGGAAGAAAAACCCTGATTTTAAACCTTTTCTGCCTGGTGGTCATATCCAAACATGGAAAAGCCAATGGAAGTAAATCCAGACAGAAAACCTGGAGTGTATCCCTGAAGGCAGTTGGTTGTCAATATTGACATTTTCCCAGCAACTCCTGTAGTCAAGCCATCCTAAAATGTAATGACATATTCCTTTAGATCTTGGTGGTACAGCTGAGATGGGTTGGGGTAGGGGTATGTAGTCTAGACAGTTCACAGTTTTCATATACTATCACTCAGGCCTGCTCTCTGGAGAGGTCACTCCAATTTCACCATCAAAGGATATTAATTTTGAACAAACAGGACATTACCTTTATCTTGTAAGATAAACAGATTCCTACTATTATATCATTTTAGTTTCAGAAAATCCTTCCTTATTAAAAATATTGCTGAGAGTTATTTTTGAGGTCAGCTTTTAACAAAAAAAAAAATAAATAAATAAAAAAAAAATAAAATAAAAAGGATAAAATTTTTATTTATATATACTTTTGTTCTTCAAATAGATAGGCCAGGATGAATCTTATTTGGAGAAGAATGCACTTGGGACATCCTTATTGCAACTCCACCTCTTTTTTTAGTCTGCATGCATTCCAGAACAAAGCATTTCATTTTAATACTTAAAGGGTTTGTTGGAATATCGATGTCCCAGGTGAATTCTCCTTCCACGGAAAATAATCATCCCAGTTTGTTTATTTGAAACTAAAAATGTAAAGTTAATCACATGTTTAGTCTTGTATTCTTTCTGGTTCAACTTTTCCATACAAAATGAATACGAAGTGCATGAAGAAGAGTGTTGGTTTGGTTTGGTTTATTTTATGGAATATCAACCTCAATGGGTTATTTAATGCCAGCAAGATTTTTATTGCTGGTAATATTTTTTTTCCAAAAATGTATTGCTTGTATTAAAACTTATTTTTACACTTTCATAGTGTTTTGACCCCAGTTTGGAGGTTAACTATTTGCCCATAGCTGGGACCCTAACAGGTGTTACCACCCCGGGTCAGGGTGGACATGGGAACATCAGCAATTAAGAGGTGGTTTTACTCTCCTCAAAACCTCCTGATCAGAGGCCTTGCTGTCAGATATAGTTTATTGTCTTACCCATGATGCAGATGTAGTTTATCATCTTATTCAGGATGGAGGAATGTTGGTTTCAGTCTGTTGTGGAAATGTGTATTGATTGCTTAAATATAAACAATTTTGGCACAAGGTGAAGATGAAGTGGGGAGAGGCTGTTGTACACTATCTACTCTAAACCTAACTCATCAGATTCTGCAGTGGGGACATACCTTGCCAAAGCAAGAGAAGGCAAATTGTCTGTACATGTGCTTGTAGACATCATGAACGTGCAAGGAAAACTTTGGAAAATCAATTTTCAATTGACACAGTGCATGCGTTATCAGTAAGAATGAGGCTAACACAAGCGAACAATTTCGGTTTCTTGCCAGAGACCAAGGAAGGATAAAAAGAGCTGACTTTTTGCTTCAGGAGCAGTTTGTTCTTTGAGACAGGGGAACATTATACCCGTGTTCCAGAGAAAGAGGGATAGTACTGTTGTCTACAGTTTGCAGGAAACAGTCCCGAGCAAAGCGTTGTTCTGGTTTCTACGTTAGCTGTCAACAGGAACAGATATGAGTGGAAATTTATTTTCCTACCACCCAATTTTCATTTAAATTTCACAGATTCATGACCCATTCATTCATTAAAATTTATTCATTCAACACAAGAACTTGTCCATCACCATTCAATCTGATATTTACCACAATACGACATATTGTATTGGGAATGACTGCAAAGCATCCCCCCCACTTCCCAATATAGGCAGAAGTACACAAATACATGCTGGGATCTCTTCCTAACCAATAAAATAAGCCAGTTCTCAGTTTCATCTGACAGTCCCGGTCTGTTTTATCTTAAATCAAAACACTACATTTGCATATCCAAATTTATTGTGTATCAACCCCAATTCTTAGTTTATAAACGTTTTGCCTTATTACTGTTAATTTGCCTTGCAAATTGTTTGCTTGCTCTATACTATTTTTTGTCCTGCTCTTTTCGTTTCTTTTATTGCTTATTACAAACTTTGTCAATTCTGTTTGCTTGCTCTATACTATTTTTTGTCCTGCTCTTTTCGTTTCTTTTATTGCTTATTACAAACTTTGTCAATTCTGTTTGCTTGCTCTATACTATTTTTTGTCCTGCTCTTTTCGTTTCTTTTATTGCTTATTACAAACTTTGTCAATTCTGTTTGCTTGCTCTATACTATTTTTTGTCCTGCTCTTTTCGTTTCTTTTATTGCTTATTACAAACTTTGTCAATTCTGTTTGCTGGGCAGTTCTGCTATTTGTTTACATTTAACCATGCCCACTCACTCTACAAGGCGACAACATTGTGCATGGCATAGCAGATCTTAGCTGTGAAGGTTTAAACTGGTAGAACTAAAGAATGTAGCTCATCTGAACATTTGCTATGAAACTTGATTTATGATTCGACCTTTGCCTTTATATAATTGGTGCTTATGGCATTGTTTTGTGCCACAATTAAGAGAGTTCCTCTAAGTTTTTGTCTATGTAGACCATGTTATTTAACCTGCTTTTCTTTAACTTCTCAGGTGCCAATTGCATTTCTTTCCATTCATGCATTCTGGCCAGAGAATTTCTGTTTCTTCTGTTCAGTTTTTGGCTGCTATCTTTTCTTTTTCTTGTGGCATCTTTGTAACCCTTGATTGTGAAGTTGACAATCTTCAATGTTGAATAGCAATTCTTTTAACATAGAATATGTCAGCATCAGGTTGAATATTATAATTTGAATTATCTGTACATATTTCCAAAAGAGTTATGGTTGATTTACTAAGGAGATCAAATAACTTCTAGCTTTTGCATCCCAACAGGATGTTAGTGATCATGACTCTCCCCAAATTCCAATACCTTGTAGTTCTAAACAATATCTGACCGCTTACTACCCTCCCTTTTCAGCTGTCCATTAGATATATTACTTGCTGTTAAAGAATGTTTCTTTTGCCTTCAATCTGTCCTGATTGTGTCTCCAACACTGTTGCTGATCTTAATATAATTAGTTTGACTATCCTCATTTCTTGCCATTATAAATACATGTATAGTTGTACAAAAAGACAAATGAAACAAGTACTACCAGTGAAGCCAAAAGCCAAGAACTGTTAATATTAAATTCTTTATATTGCAGATACAGAGGATGTGAGTGAAGTGTCTCTTTGTGGACAAGGGAAAAATGACTTTGAGGAAGAGTAGAGTTGGTGCACTTATAGGGTTGGTTGACTGAGGTCACTGGTGATGTGAGAGCCCACTTGTGGTAGATTAGTCGAAGGTTGCCAATTTGCCACAAATCTGTTTCAGTCATTATGCGCCATAAAAAACAAATGTGGTGGATCAAAAAATTTATCTTTTTGTGTTTTTTTTTCCTTTAGCAGCAATGCTTATTATTGACTTCTTTTAGATTGTATTTTATATTTTTTGAGGGAATTTGTTTTGTGGGCTGGATACGAAGCTCAGAGTCCCTGTGCAGAGGACGACAACTTATTGTTTTCATTGCATTCATATCTGGCTGACATGAATTGTAAATCAGAAAGTGATCTAATTTGAAGCAGAACATAGCCTTGTTTAGATCTAAAACTTAACTAAATTCTTTGCAAAGGTCTTTGAGAACTGTTCCCATGATACTCCTAGTGATGGATAGTTTGTAGTTCAAGTTTCATTGGTGTATTTTTTGTAAAGAGTATTTTTGTCTAAAGTTAAAAGAATTGTTGATAATTTTGTTTTTCAAAAAATGTATTACTGGTAATATTTTTCTTTTTTTCCAAAAAAAAGTATTACTGATATTTTTTTTTTCTTTTCAAACAAAAAAAAAAAAAAAAAAGTATTACTGATAATTTTTTTTTTTCAAACAAAAAAAAAGTATTACTGATAATTTTTTTTTCTTTTCAAAAAAGGTATTACTGGTAATATTTCTTTTTCAAAAATGTATTGCAGTAATTTTACTATAAAAATCTATTTTTATACATCCATAGTGTTTTGGCCACAGTTTGGGGTTTAACTATTTACCCATAGCTGGGATTTTAACAGGTGTTACCAGTGCAGGTCAGGGCGAACCCTGGACCAATTAGAAGGTGGTTCCACACTCCTCAAAACCTCCTGATCAGAGGCATTTATTGCCAGATGTAGTTTATCTTCGTACTCAGGAATGTCTTGTGATTGGATGAAAGTGATCAAAAGTCACCAAACCTTTAGTAATAACTGTAATATTTACTAGTAGTACTGGGGAAAATTTTAGAGTTTTACTATTGAATTTTCTGATAAATCATAAGTTAATGATTGAATAAGCTCCTTGTGAGTTCTACAACTATAAGATATTCATGGTAATTTCCTGGATTGCCGTGTTAAATATTTGAGATTAATAACTTTAATGAAATGTCACAATAAGAATAATAAGTATGAAAGCAGGTCATTCTTCAAAGGAGTAAGAGGGTACAAATGAAAAAGTTTCAAATTAAGTTTTTCCTATCACTGAAGCAGATACACATAAATATCACTTATTTCTTTTTTTTTTTTTCTGACTGAAGCCAAACAGCATTTCTGATATGTTTTTCTGTCTTACCATATGATCAAAATAGAAAAATCCATTATGAAGCATTGACAGTGGGTAGTGGTATATCTGATGAAAGAATAAGCAGAATGATGCTGATTTTGCTAGTGCTGTGGAAACCCGTAATGGAGGATGCATATTTCTATAAGGCAATAAACAGAGAAATATATGAAGATGAGTCGATGTTGGTTGAAACTGGCAAATAATGATCGTAATGTTGATGCAAATCAAGGAACTCTGCACAAACCAAGAAAGAAATTGTTAAACCTAATAACTACCTGGACTTTGCTAGAGGGATGAAAAATATGTTGAACATGTGACAAGAGTAGCAATCATTTTTCATTACCCTGATAAAGTGATATGGGGCCAAAATACTGGGAAACAAGTCATAAAACAATTTGAAAAAAAAAAAAAAAAAATTCAGAGCAAATGTTCACTTATGAAGTGACCCAAAGAATATATACTGTTTAGTTGGTTGATTTTGTTTATTGGTGTATCAATCTATAGGTTATTTAATGCTGAAATCTAAATATTTTGAACACAATTTTATGGCTTCAATTCATGTATTCATGCCCATTTTATTAAAGATATGTATTCTTGATATTTTTTACAATACAGTGCTGTTCACCTGATTTTTTTTACTAAAAATATTTTTTGTCTTGTTTTTGGAGTTAAAATAATTTCTAATCTTACTAATATAAAGACCCTTCCCGACCACCTAATAAAAAAGTTTATTCACCCTAAGGTATTCTATTGATAATTATAAATTTGGATACAAATGAGATTCAGGAAAAAAACTCAGTGCAAAAAAAGTGACTCAGATATTGCATTCTAATGATTAAACTGGTAAATTTAAAGAGCTTTTGACAAAATATTGAAAACTATTTTACAATACACTCAGAACAATTCTAGAGAATTCTGGAACAGCTTAAATTAAAACTAGAGTATTCCAAAATATTCCAGAAAGCCTCATACCGTATAAAAACAGCTTGAAATAGCCACTCAAGTCACTAACCAGATGAAAGGGTACAAACACACCTCAGAATCACTTAAGGCATCTATTACTGCCCTCTCAAAAGCAGTCAAGTCTATGAGAGAAATTGCAGAAATTGCTATAACCTCGCAATCAACTGTCTCTCGAGTGCTTAGGGCACATAATGATGCCACTCCTGCTTCAAGGAAGGAAACAAGGGGATGAAAGAAAAAGATTTATGATAGAACTGGCAGGGTAATCAAGAGAGAAGTTGTGAAGAATAGGACTATAACTAGCCAAGAAAATGCAGCCAGTCTAAGCGAAAAGCAAGATGTTAGCATTACCTCTTCAACAGTCCATCAGAACAAGGTTTCAAATCGTGTTAGAACAAGGCTACAAATCTTGTACACAAAGGTTTAAGCCGCTAATAAGCAAAGCCAACAAATCCAAGAGACTTGAATGGACTCACTATTACAAAAATTTCACCATAGAAAACTGGAAGAATGTTCTCTTCTCTGATGAAAGAAAGTTGAGCTAAATTCAAAGGCTAAGGTGAGTCATTTTTATCGAACAGCACTGTAAATATATTTTTATACTTTCATATCTGAGACCCTATCAGGTGCTACCACCTTGGGTCAGGATAGACCTGGGGATAACAACAGTTAAGTGGTGTTTCCATGCTTCACAAAACTTCCAATCTTCCATTCAGAGGCCTTGCTGCTGGATGTAGTTTATCATCATACCCTAAGAACATGGATATCAAAATTGTTCCCAATATATTGATGAGCATCTTTCCTTAGCTCCCATAAGGTAGAAATGGAATTTATATTGAGCTGATGTCTTAATCATTATTACAGAGCCCAAAATAGTAAGAAAAGAAAAAAAAAAATTTTGTGTCGTTAATTCAGCTTAATTACCCTAAAGATTGATTTATACAGTTTTAATTTTGTTATAAAAATAGTGATCAACACTGAAAGAATTATCATTCTTTTGCAGAAGACAGCATGTGTTCCGATATTTTCAGATCTTATTGTCGAGTTAATTTTATCATTAGTGTGAAAACCTGCATTGCGCAAAAAAGAAATCTTATTATTCTTCTTGTTATTATCTCTCCTTGATTTACTTAATTTATTGTTGTTGTTATTAAAGCCATAATAATACAAAGTCTAATTTTATTGCAGTTCTATAGAACATTGTTAATTGTATTGTTATTGTAAAAAGGACATTAATTTTAATGTTTTGTTGTAAACACTTTCTCACTGTTTTAGTATCTTGTCTCTCTTCAGTTATTTCCCCAATATGGATACTTTGCATTTTTTTTGTGCAAGTTAGAAAACTACAAAAATTACAGCTCAAAACATGATTTATTTTTATCATCATATATACTGAGTTATCAAAACTTCCCTAACTGGTTGCTTACAATGGAGATCAAGTGACAAGTTTTCTTACAACTTTAGCACTTTTTCTCAGCTTTTTTTTTTTTTATTGAATACCATGAGTGGTAAAAGATTTTCTATTTTTAGCAATTTGACTTCCGAATTTGACTTCCAAATTTGTAAAAATAAAATATAGCTCTGGTGTAAACAAAGCGTAAATGAGTTTAAAAGGTTTTGTTACCCTAATAGACACCTGCTAAAAGAAAGATTTTTTTTTCAGTAAATGACTGGATGAAATGGAAGATAAATAAAATCCTTGTAAAAAAAAAAATGCTAACATCAGTAATTTTTTATTTGTTTGCATTAGAAAATTTTTTAAGCTTAAGCAAAGTTAGAATGGTATGAAATCCATCAGTAACATGTAAGGGATAGCAAGAAGACAAACATTACTAAGAGCTACAAAAGAAAGGAAGTTGTGAAGAGCTATAATCGCTTACATCCTGAAAGGGACTGACACACAGTAGTAAATACAGAAAATTTCAAAATTTATTTAAAAAAAAGAAATGATTTATAGTAATTTCCTCATCATCATTAATTATTACAATCGATAATTATCTTGTATAATAATTGTACAGGGAGAAAATAGATTTGTAATTGATTAAATGTGACTAACACTTCTTCAAGAAGGTCAAGTGGCACAAAATTCCTTAAGTATTTGGACACATTTTTTTAAGACTTTTCTTTGCTGTAAATCTGGCATTTGATTAGTTTTCTTCTTTTCAATTTGTTTATTCCTATTTTCCTGAAAAGATTTCAAAATGGATTCCATTATGTCAATAATCACGAGTCTCTCATTTGTAAAAATAAAACAAATAAGATATCCTTAATCAGAAATAAAACCTACCAGATATTGAATCACAGAGTGAACATAAGATTGAAATATTGACAAAATACCAAGACCTTGCCTGAGAGATGAGAAAGATATAGAATATGGAGATTAGAATTATGCCCTTAATAATTGCTCTCACAACTGAAACTAAAAATTGATATTTATACTCGAGGAGTTGGAAAACTGAAGTAGAATTAAGACTCTGCAAATCATGGTATTGTTGGGGTCACAATGATACTGAGAAGGGTGCTGGAGATTTGAGAGGACTTGCTCTCAATAAACCCTCAATGTATTTGATAGAAATATGAAACTAGAAATAAATATTTCAAGTATTTTTATCTTCAGACCCGTTATGAGTGAATGACATTAAGCTTCCCAAGATATTCATTTCTTTTTCAAAACTGCATTTCCTTCAATTTTGATGTCTATTGTAATGAGTTTCAGTTTCTGTTTATATTTCTGAGATGAGGTATTATGTACACTATTTACATTATTCAGTCTATTGTCCTCATCTGTCACCATATTTCTCACATCTTTCAGTATCTGTCTATATATCTGAGGTGAGGTATTACATACACCATTTACATTATTTTGGGCTATGGTCCTCATCTTTGTCACCATATTTATTACATTTCGGCCATTGTATGCTCCAGCCTTCTTCAGGTGGTTGGAATATTGAACTGAACACTTTATTTCGCTCGCTGGGGTAGACTGTTCTAGTTCCAATTGCCATGTCTAACAGATGTCAGTTATCAGTTAATTCCTGTTAATTCCCCTCTCCAAGTTCTCCACCACCTTAACCAGGTATTGAACTCACGCTCTTTGGGTCCTGTCAGTGGATCTAACCAACACTTTTTATCCATGTGTCCTCAAGGCAAAAAAGATGCGGACAATAGTCCGAATAACGTAAATAGTGTACATAATACCTCATCTCAGAAATATAGACAGATACAAAAGTTTGCAATATTTAAATTCTTTGGACTATTGTCCAAATCTTTGTCACCATATTACAATGTTTCGGCTGTTGTATGCTCCAGGTGGTTGGAATGTTGAACTGAACCCTTTATTTCGCTCACTGGAGTAGACTGGTCTCGTTCCACGTGCCATGTTTTTTAATGGATGTCAGTTATCAGTTATCTCCTGTTAATTCCACTTTCCAAGTTCTCCACTGCCTCAACTGGGTATTGAACTCATAATCTTTGTGTCCTATCACTGGATCTAACTAACACCTTTATCCACTGTGCCATATGTCCTTGAGGACCCAAAGTGTGAGTTCAATACCCGGTTAAGGCAGTGGAGAACTTGGAGAGGGGAATTAACAGGAGATAACTGACATCCATTAAACATGGCACATGGAACTGGAACAGTTTACCCCATGGAGTGAAAATAAAGGGTTCAGTTTGATATTCCAACCACCTGAAGAAGGCTGGAGCGTACAATGGCTGAAATGTTGTAATAAATATGGCGACAAAGATGAGGACAACAGTCCAAATAATGTAAATAGTGCAATGAGGTTTCCTCCTTGGTACTTTGTTGCAGAGTAGTTTTCACAGTGGAGGCTTGTATTTCAATAAGTCATCCTAAATTAGGTTTGACGTACAAAACATTAGGAACTTGAAATAAGAGTTAATGACGCAGCAATCTAGTTGTGATGGTTGATACTTCAATGTCCAACATCGACTGACTGACTCAACACCACTGAGCCCCATCTGGCGACCGCTACTACTACTTATGTGTGGGAGACTATTAATAATAGAATAGGGACGTTCAGGTATGACATACCTTGACTGCATAAATTTAAATATACTAATAGATTGGCAAATAGGTCTCTTTGTTTCATTGTTGAAATAGTTAGATATAACCTTA
This sequence comes from Acanthosepion pharaonis, assembly GCA_903632075.3. Taxonomy (NCBI): domain Eukaryota; kingdom Metazoa; phylum Mollusca; class Cephalopoda; order Sepiida; family Sepiidae; genus Acanthosepion; species Acanthosepion pharaonis. Next base: position 646,880 of record CAHIKZ030001365.1, on the reverse strand, counting down.
AGTTCTATTGTAACAGATTTTTTTCTTGTACTTCTTGTCTGTGAAACTCTCTGGTTTCTTGTTTCCCTGTCAAATACATTCTTAAAAGTTTGAATATGTCAGTCATTGTCTGTTTTTCCTGAAACCTAGTTTTTTCTGTTTTGTTTTTATTAATCTTTCTCTTTGATGTGCTTCTAATCTACAGTAGGAGTGACTGAAAAAACATTCCCTCCCCAAATTTCTAGATAAAACATACAGATGCATGCTGGGATTTCTTCCTATCCAATAAGGTAGGCCACTTCTTGGTATCATCCACTGTAGTTCTGTTCTTTCTTCAAGTCAGAACACTCTAATCACTTCTCTTTCGCATATCAACACTATTTCAATTTTAGTTTGTGAACTTTTTGCCTTATTACTGTTGCTTTGCCTTTCATATATTATTTGCTTACTCAATATTATTTTTGTCCTGTGTTTTTTTTTTAATGTTTATTGCAAATGTTGTCAAGTCTCTTTGTTGGGTATTTCTGCCAATTATATCTAACCATGGCCAATTACTCTACAGTAAACCACTGCATTTTAGTGGCATTGTCACCTTGTTTGGGGTCAAATAATTAAAATAACATTTCTGTAAACACTGTATTTATGGGATAGACATGTTTGAGCAGACATCCCACTTTTATAAACAGTGTAAAATTTACATCAATCAGCTTGTGCATTCGACAGCCTTGCCATGTCCCCAAAAAATAAATAGAAATAAATCAATTATATTGTCACTATGTCATGTCCATAATAAATAAAAATTATAGTGCCAAAAATAATTATGATAAAATAATTGTAACAAATAATTATCTTTAATTCACTCTTTCTAAAGTCATGAGAATCAACCCCACTTTTCACCTCTACACACAAACACATGACATCCTTACTATTGGACTGGCTGTCAACATATGGATCAACAAAGATTTTGGCCTTTTTGAAGCCACAACGGTAACATTCATCTCTTAACTCTCATAACTAAAATTCAAGGTAAGAAAACTACTGACACTTTACTTTCCAACTAAATTATCTGTACAATCATTATCATTATCTATGGGGAGAAAAGAGAGAGCAAAGTCAAGAAGTCTATGGAGGGGGGAAAAAAAGGGGGGAAGAGAGGGGAAAGAGGAAATTATCAGGAATACTCTCAAAAAGAAAAGAGAGGGGAAAGGGGGAAGAGAGGGGGGAGAGATTCCTTGGAAAGAAGAGGGGGAAGAGAGAGGGAGAGGGGGAGAGGGGGAAGAAGAGGGGAGAAAATAAGGGGGAAGAGAGAGGAGAGAGGGGGAAAGAGAGGGGGAAGAGGATGTTGATATGTTGAAAAGAGAGGGGGGAAAGAGAGGGAGAACTCACTTCAGGGAAGAGAGGAGGGGGGAAGAGAGAGGGAGAGAGGGAAGAGAGAGAGAGAAAGAAGCTCTTTGAGAGATATGAGGGAGAGAGCAAGATCTGAGAAAAGAAACTGTATCAAACTCACTTTACTAATTCTTTACTTATGCTGTCAGGATTCTGATCCATATTTGATCTTTATTTGACCTCAAACAAACAATTTTTAGTCAGTATTACTCTCTCTTATATCTCCAACACCACATAACAACCAGATAATTAATAATACTGATTCAGTCCCCCCAACATCTTGCTGTTTCTCATTTTCAAAACTATTTTTGTATATATAAATTTTAAGAAGCTTATAATTATTTACACAGAGCTATAAATCCTCTACAGCCTTAAAAAAAAATATGCCTTGCAGCAGGGTTTGAACCCGTGTACCTCTATTAATCCTAGCATGCCTTTAAGATTGATCAGCTAAGGAAAACTTTCACAATCAAACAAAATTCAGTTACTCTATTTTGGAAATGTACATCTCGTGTTTAGATCTCTCAAAGTCTTTGCGTAATTTTATTTTTGCATCCAAAACAAAATAATTTCTAAGGAATTCATTCATTTCACTCATAATTTGACATTAATTCTTATTACTTAAAAACATTGCATTTAGTGGGAGCATTAGTTTGATTAAACAGATTGTGAAATTTGAAGATATATATGCTTATCACTCACAAATGTTTTATTTGGTCAGGAAATTATTTCTTGTGCATATTGATTAAAGATCAATAAAAGTTTTCTTTGCTTAATTATTTAGGCTGCACCCAAATTCAGACAATTTTATTGGTTTCTAAGTGGAGTTTGAACCTTGATGGTCCAATGTTTCCTGAACACTTGCCATTTTGTAAGCCATTATCAAATAAGTCTTTAGGGGTTCATAAGAGTACATCTGTTGATGTGTAAAGATATGGTACTTAAAAAAAAAAATAACAACATGATACCCATTGACAATACAATAGTGGAAGAACAACAGCAAAAATAAATAAAATAATGCATACCTTCAGACAAGGAAGTCATTGATAATTATTTATGAAAGCTGAAAGTACTGAAAAGTCATTGGTAGGTAAATTCATGTTCAAACTTTTCCTGGAAGCAGGAAAATGTTCTTAACTGAAGAAAAAGTAACAGAACATTAGTTTGTATTTAGCTGAACACACACTCACTATATATATATATATATATATATATATATATATATATATATATATAAATGTGTGTGTATATATATATATATATATATATATATATATATATATATATGTGTGTGTGAGAGAGAGATTTGAAAAGTTCTTTGCTTTAACAAGAAACCCTCAATAATATCTGAATTTTTGGTTGGTCTGAGAAAATGTTTTATCACATTCTCCTCATTAAATTTCTATATCAGTTTCTGGATATTATAATTTAGATTATCAAATATTTCTCATATCTTCATGCACCTCTCTTATCTCTGGCTGTTTCTATTTATTTTGGTATTTAATTCATATTGTAATTAAAAGATGACATTATCTTTCCATTTTTTTTTTTAAAGCAAGGTGTTCCTTGTCAATGTCTTCTCCAATTCTAGGAGATGTGTCATAACTAAGAATGATAATAATATCAAGAATTTTTACATCATTTATCATGAAGAATGGGAGACATGGTGGATTAATGGATAGCAGCTCGGATTGAGGAATCAGAGAGCTGAGTTCAAATTCCATTTGAATAAATTCACTTACATGCTAATACCCTTGGAAAAGGGTATGAATCCTCTTCTCTTTCCAGCAATGGATAAATAGCAGGACAGACTGAGTTCTGTAGCCTTGGATGGCAACTGGTCTACTGCAGAAAGAAATGGCAACCTTCTGTGGAAAAAAATCTGCATTGTCAGTCATGTTTCAAAAGATACAGGATTGCCTAAGTGTGTATCATGCATGGCACATAACTGATCCTGAAGAGTATAAAGAAGACCCTTAAAAATATATCACAATTTCGAATGCAGATTTTATTGGTATAACATTATTTCCTGCCCACATTTGGTTTTGAGTCATACTTAAATGTGAATATTGGACACCTTACCATCAGGTAATGGTTAACGTGCTTGATATGCAAACTATACTAATTTCAGGTCATTACTTGGTATTTAATTTTTATAGCTTTGTATAAGAGAGTTAAGAATGGTAAAATATCTGGGCAATTTTCAAAAATTTTGTGGTTAAAAAGATAGTCTTATAGACTTATTTCCATTATCATTAGATGGTCTATTTACACCACCTCTAATCCTAAACTAATATTTTTTAAAATTTCACTGCTGTTGACATTAATATACCTCTTTACAAAACTGCCATCTGTTGAGATTTATCAAACCAAATATAAAGATTTTATTTTGCAATAAGAATTTATAAACAAAAGTAAAAAAATTGTGTTCTCAATTTAAGAATGTTTATTAATATACATCAAGCTAACTGAAATAATTTGATGTCTAATAAACAAAATTGAGTTACATTTAAAAAAAAAAAAAAAATAAAATAAAATTAAAGCATTGTTATGATTTGTGGAGACAAATGATGCTTTTCAGTATTACTCAATGATCTTGCTTATGTGACCTCCATCTTCTGGCTTTCTCTTCCTATATTTTTGATAGGAGCCATTCCCATCTTCAAATTTGAATTTAATTTAAATCAAAGGGAAAATGATTTCAGTGGGTGGTTTGATCTGACACCTTTGATACGCATTTGATGTAATTCTTGATTGAATGAATTGATGAGATTTGAACATGGATTTGACAGTTGAATTGTCACAACAAACATATATTGTAAGGCATTACCCAGTGCCTGGTGATTTCTCACTCAACTCGATGTCATCTTGTCTAATTTTGCTCTTGCCAATGTGACCTCCATCTTCTGGCTTTCTCCTCCTATATTTTGGATAGGAGTCATTCTCATGTTCAAATTTAAATTTAATTTAAATCCAGGAAAATAATTTTCAGTGACGCGTTTATTTTCCCCCGTGCCCACTTGATCAAAATTAAATATACTTATCCAAATAACCTGAGTAATGTAGTTTCAGAATAAATGTCGATTATGGGCATTTATCTCCAAAACCCTAGGAGGAGTTTGATAACAAAATAGACAGAGGATACAACTCACAAAGTGGAAAAAAGTTTACTTTTGACTTGTTTCATCCTTCAGGACTACAGACTAAATTTGTTCTAATTTTTTGGATAAAAGCATTAGTTGAGTAATCCAAAAAGTGAATTGACTCAAAAAGTTGTGTTAAAAAGTTTATTACCTGAAGAAGGTCAGACCATACAATGGCCAAAATGTCATGAATATGGCAATAAAGATGAGGCCAATAGTGTAAATAGTTGCAATATCTCATCTCAGAAATAGATAAATTTTGATCAATGTTTTACTTTTAAGACTAAAATTCTCTCCAGAGTGCTATGTAGGAAAAGGATTTTTAAATTTCATATTAAAGTATGAACTTGCTGAGTTTCAGAACATAGTCACACCACACTGGGAGCTGCTGCTATGGTTTCATAAGTTTTGTTTACTAGAGTTACTTTCCTCAGTCACAGCCAGTTTGCAATTAGTTTTTCCTTCTCCTAGACAGGTTGCCAATAAAAAAAAATGAAACATTCAGTCTGCATAATCATTGAAATAAATTTATTAATCTTAACTGTATTTTCTCCTTTTATCTGCTGATTTCCTGGTAATTGGAGCTATGTCTTTGTTGTTGAAGATGTTTTAAATGGTTTTCTTACAGATAACCGATTCATTGAGATCTTTTTGTAACAGACACTTGTATCTATACCAGTTGTCTGGTATCTTTTGCACTTTTTGTTTTAGGAATTGATGTTTAACGTTAAATTGTTTGAAATAGCATCACTAACCTTCATGCATTGTGTCAAAAGAACAGTTATTCCCTTGACACTACTATTATTATATGCACTTTTGACTCCCTCAGTAATTTGTTTTTAACTCTAGAACACTAACCATGGGTATGTAGTACCCAGTGAAAATTTTCCTATTTTTAATTAGTTTTCAGTACCTGATTTTCTTAACTAAATAATGTTTTCAATTCCTATTATTGTTAACTCAAAGTTTGAAGTGCCTACATGTAAAATATTTCAAATAAAGATTTCTTTTTTTTTTTTTCAAAATCATATGTATAATATACCCATTAAAGTTTTGATTTTATGAAACTTTAATTGATGGTTAGTGTTCTGAGGTTAAAAAGTGATTAGAATTTTAATAAATCCAAAATATATGAAAGTAGATTTATACATTTTCTTTATTCTTGAAAATTGACAAAGATGTTAAACACTGTTCATTAGATCGAAGAAAGAACCTTGTTGTCATTGTTTATAAAATGATAAATAATAAATATTGTATTGTATTTGGTTTACATATGTTGATATATTAATTTAAAAAAAAATTATTTAATAAAAAGATGCTTTTAAATTTATTTTTATAAAATGGTAAATAATAAATATTACACTACTTTGTTCATATATTTTTTATAATCTGAGACAAGGTATTATGTACACTATTTACATTATTCAGATTATTGTCCTCATCTTTGTCGTCATATTTATTATATTTAGAATGCTGTTGTAAGAAAAGGCTTTCTTCAGGTAATTGGAATGTCAAACTTACAACCCTTTATTTTTTCTCACTGGGGTACAAAAGTTCTGTTCCACATACCATGTTTAACGGATGTCAGTAATGGAGGTGTCCTCAAGGACACATGGTACAGTGGATAAAGGCGTTAGTTAGATCCAGTGACAGGACCCAAAGAGTGTGAGTTCAATATCCAGTTAAGGCAGTGGAGAACTTGGAGAGGGGAATTAACAGGAGATAACTGATAACTGACATCCATTAAACATGCACGTGGAACTAAAACAGTCTACCCCAGTGAGCAAAATAAAGGGTTCAGTTTGACATTCCAACCACCTGAAGATAGCCGGTGCGTATGATGACCAATACATTGTAATAAATATGGCGACAAAAAATGAGGACAATAGTCCGAATAATGTAAATTATAATCTTACAAAAAAACAAATATTTTAAGGAATCAAAAAGTGCATAAATTAATAGCAATTTCAAAAATTAATAATTGTTTTTTGAAAAAATTCATCTGGGTGGGATTTTAAAAAAAGTTATACATTATCAAAATATCTATCAATTATTCTTTATAGTTCACTATCTTTGCAAAAAGACCAGAATACGAAGACATGAATTATTAGGATTGTGACGTCTTTAATTATTCAAAGTGAAACAGAATTTACATACCACGGAGATTGGGAATAAGCATTTTTAGGTTTCAGCATTATAGATTCTTATCAATTAAAATAAAAATAATTAGTTGAGTATCAATGAATTAACATAAGATTAAAAAAAACAATCAGTGTTAATATCTCATTTTTAGCCACAATATTTTTCCATTCCGACTGTAATTATCAATCATTTTTTGAAATATCTCATTCATCATTTTTTTTTTAATATTTAATATGAAGAAACAGGATATAAATACAAACCTATCTGAAAAATTATTTTTGGAAGAAGGAATTTTGAAACATTTTTCATTGAAAAAGAAATTTTTTTTTCAGTGGGTGTGATTTAAATCAAAAGGTTTTAATTTGAAAGTTCAAAAAAAAATGGAAAACAGCATGTTTTTTCTAGATTTTTTTTGATTCCTGACTGATTCAGGATATTAAAAGGAATTTTAAATTCATAAATTTAAATGAAATTTGGGCAAATTTAAGGTATTTTTCATTTTTTTTCTATTAAAAAAAAAAAATTTTTACTTTCTTTAAAAAAATTCTAAAATAGATGGAAAAATAAATTTTAAATCAATTTTTAAAATTTTTTTTTATTTTATAAAGAATAAATTTTGTAATATCCCAATTTTTTTTATTTATGATTTTTGAAACCTGTTTTTCCAGTATTGCAAAAATTTTGCAAAACTGTAAATTCATGTTAAACAAAAAAAAAAAAAAATTTTTTTGTTTTCCAAAAATGAAATTTTCAAGAAATTTTAGTAAATCAAACTTTTTTATTTAGAAAATTAAAAAAATAAATTAATTGGTATTCTTAAGGTATTCAGCTTTAATATCATCTTTATCAATGTAAAGGGAGAATTTGATTTAATCTTTAAATGACAAAAAAATAATTCGGCATTTTTATCAAAATTTGATGTCCTGATTCAAGGCATTTTATGTTTTTTTAAAAAAAAAAAAAAAAGACTAATCTGAAATATTTTATATATAACTTTGTTTTCATATATAATTTTTTTACAGTATATAATAAAAACATTACTCACAAATTGAATAAAAAAAAAGGGCAGAAAATTCCATTTATATAAACTTAATAGAAAATTTTTTTTCTGTTTTTCAAAAATTTTTTGTTGCCAGGGATTAAAAAAATTTTGCAATTGTAAGGATATTTCCTTTCAAAATTTAAAAAAAATTGCAATTTTTTAAAAAATTCCCCATAAATGCATGAATTGGACAAATATCAAGACATATTAATTTTTTTGAAAAATAATAAAATTTATTTCTGGGGATTAAATTTTCAGCTCAATTGCCAGGGTTTAAAAAATAAATTAAAATGTTAAAAAAACAGGCAAAGAAAAAAAAATTAAACAATTTCAAAAATTGCCACTCCAAAATATTGAAATTAAATTTCCAAAAATTTTGTTTTTTTTTACCAAACTAAAAAGTGTATTTTCTGGGAAAAACAAAAATTATCTTCAATTTTTGTAAATCAAAAATAATGATTTTTTAGATATGTATTTTTAATTTTTTTTTCATTTTTTAAATAGCCAATTTCAAAGAGCAGAAATATATTTCCAAATGGACTAATAATATATTTTTAGATATTGTATGAATAAATGTTTTTTACATTATTATTTATTAGTAAATTTTTGACAAGATTTGCCAATAATAATTCTATGGCAAGTACAAATTTTTTTAAAAATATTAATCTGAATTAAAAAAAAAAAAGTCAAAAATTCATTTAAATAAAAGTTAAAAAAAATGATAGTTTCATTGTTTTAAAATTGTTTTTTTTTTTAATTTAATATTATCTAAATAAATTAATGGCAATTTCCACTTTTTCACTTTTTTCTTTGAATGGATTAAACAGTTATGTCATTCAATGAGACGTAAAAAATAAATTAAAATTGCATTGTCTAAATATTTATATATTGTATGATATGTTGAATAAAAAATAAAAAAAAACATTTATGGTAAACATTGAATTTTTCAATTTTTTTGTAAATTTAGTTGTTAAAATTTTTCTTTTGAGTTGTAAAAATTATTTCAACCACGTTCCCGATTTTCACATTGCATCTTCTTTTCTTCAAGGCATTTTTTCTATGTGAATCTTTCTAATTGACAGAAGATTTTTTTTTTAAAATCTCTTTTGATAAAAAATTTTTTTTTTGGATAATTTTCAATTGCAATTTTAATTTTTATCCGTAATCAAATATAGTTTTATATAATTTATCTCTTTATTTTCCATTTTCAATTAAAATTATTTTTTTATCCTATCGATCTTTAAATTATGATCCATCCATTCTACTAAATGGCATTTTCCTTTAATTCAATTTTATTTAATAGTAACAATCTTCAAATAAAATATTTTCATAAATTCAGATATTTTATTTTATCTTTTGATGAAAATTTGAATATTTGTTTATATATCTACAAAAAATCATTTATTATAGTTTTTTGAATTCCCCACCAACCTCTTATACTCATGGATAGCAATAAAAAATTTAATATTTTACTACATTTTGATGAACCGCTTTACAATATAATAAAATTTTTATCCATATTTTGTATCAACGATGGATTGGCTTGAAAATTATAATCCTTTTTTGTCCAATTAAAAGATTTTAAAATTTCTATATTGTTTGCCAACATAATTTATAATATAAATTAATTCCATATAAGTTGTAATCTGCATCTTCAAAATATATATTAATTGTAAACGTTCATGGTTGGCTTGGAGCAATCTTCTTTAACATGACAAATTATCTATGAAAAAATATTATTGTTAAAAAAAAACATTTTATATTGGGTTCCATTTTACAGAAATAAATTTATAAAAATTAAAAAAACATAGGAAAAAAAATTAAAAAAATTAAAGTTTATTAAAAAATTAAATGATTTGAAATTTAAAAAATTACTTATTAATTATTTTTTCAATCATTTTTAAAGCAAATTAATAAAAATACCACATTTAAAAATAATAAAATTTTATGCATATTATTTAAAAGAATTTTAATAATGGCTTTGCGATGATGTCCATTTTCATATAATTAATGAAAAATTTTTGAATCTTTGAACATCATAAAATTCTGCAAAAATATTGTTGCATTAAAATATTTTTAGGTACCTCCACGAGATCGCTAAAAAAGAGCATAGCATGATGAAAAAAAGACGCCAAACTTGACGAAAAACAAAATTTTATCGTCTAAATGTTTGTTATTATTAAGAGGAAAGGTCAAAGTATTTTTGGGGTATTTTTTTTTACATTTTTTAATCGTTCCTAGCACGTCCGAAATTTTCGTTAAAAATCTTTTTTTTTTTTTTTTTTTTGTCAGCAAAATTGACCATTTTTTTTCCATTTTAAAAAAAAAAAATGGAAATCTGACTTTGAAATTTTTTAAATATCAATTATCATTTTTTCAAAACTTATTTTAAGAAAATCAGAAATTATAATGTTTATTTAAAATATTTTGAACCAAACTTAACTTAGCTTTTGTGCCAACAAGATGTAATTTGAAAATAAAGCAAAGCAGGTCATAAACTTTCGCGTCTCTTGACATGTGATGAATGATATATTTACGGATTCCATGAGGCTAATTTGTTCTACGGAAGGAGAAAAGTGAAATAATTTACATTTACGTGAACAAATTATTTACTCCGTTATTTTTAACGAAAACTTTCAGCGGTCTAATTTTTTTTTTTTTTGTACTTAGCTTTCACCTTTACGTTTATGATGCTTTATGGGAAATATATTGTAAAGAAATTAAAATAAAACTGTTAAGAGTGACATTAAATTTCATATTTCTTAAGAAAGGTATCTAATTAATTTATAGGTACCTTTCTTATGAAATTTTATCAGAATTGTACATAAAATACTATGATTTTATGTACATTTATTTATTATTCTACTGTTATTTGTATTTGCATTCATTTTATTATTAATTTTGATATTTCATTTATGGAAAAATGTCGTAACTGAGATTAATATAAAAATAAGATCATATAAATTTCATAAGATGATACTGATACTTGTAGGTACCCTTCTCAGTTGAAATTGAAAAATCAAATTAACTTCTCCACACGTTTCGCAAAAGTAAAGGCCTTAACAGCGGAGAACAATGCTTAACTCAAATAACGCAACTTAATTATATTCTGGTTGGTCTTCCGTATTTTATAATTACAGCTCGATTATAAGCACAAAATTACATTTCTTAATTACTGGGGATCTTCTGATTAGTCAAAATGATACAATTTACAACGCTAAGGACACTTATGAAAGCCGATGCGGCTTTTAACTAATTTTATAATATTTTAACAACTTAAATGTAAAATCTATTATAATTAATGAAATAACAAATAATTGTATTAAAAATTCATTTTTCATCGAAAAAATTTTTTTGCTTTCAGAAAATATTGTCCATATTCATAAAAACAACTAAAAGCAAATAAAAGCATTTGAAATTAAATAATATCTTTGTTTTATTGAGTTTTGTATGTTACAATTCAGAGCTGATTTTCAGGTACTGGGTATCCAATTAAAAACAAAAAAAAAAAACATGATTTGCATTCCTCAAAGCCCTGTGCTTTTAATTATTGTAATCACTAAAACCGATGCGATCGAATTTCTAGCGTTTTCATAAAATTAGTTATGGGGGGGGTAATAAATATTTTTAAAAAATATTTCTACCATGACTTTCATAAAAAAAAAACATATTTATAATAATTTCGATCATCTGTGAATAGTTCCTGAAAGTTTCATTAACATCCGATAATTATTTCTATTTTTGCACGATTTTTCAAATTAATGTGTGTCATACCAAAAAAAAAAAACTAAAAAATTGTCTATTTATTTACTAGTTCCGCTGATACAAATAGAAAAAAGGTTTTTTAATCAAAATTTAGAATTTTCTAAAAAGAAGGAAAATTTTTAAAAATAATTAAAAAAAAACTTTGGTCTTTCCTCTTAATAATAACATAAGCATTTAGACAATAAAATTTTGTTTTCGGCAAGGTTGGCGTCTTTTTCATCAAGCTATGCTCTTTTTTTTTAGCGATTTCGTGGAGGTATAATTTAAATCTAGTAATGATTATTTCTGAATGCAATTATATATGATTTGAAATTTAAATATAATTATTATAATAATAAATACCTTAATCTGATTCAAAGCATTGTTTTGGTAAATTATCCAAAATATAATTTAACTCCCCGTTATTAGAAATCAATTTATATTACTTCATTAAGAATTTAATGTCCAATCAAAACCACCGCTTCTGGCTGAATCTGATTTTCTTCTTTCCTGGTAGAAGACATTTTGTATTTCTTCCGGATATGTCAGATTTAAATTAAAACAACTCTAGATAGTTGTTTAAACAATCCATCAAAACATTTTACCAATTTCCCAGATCGAAAATCTTATTATTTTAAATTTTGCGGCTCAATTAAGGAAAAAGAATGTACTTTTTCGATTTTAATCAGTTGAAATTTTATTACATTCATAAAAAAATCAATATCTAATTTATTTTCAAAAATCTTTCCCCTTTTTTATTTATTTATTAGGACAGACCAAAATATTAGCCTTGGATGGCAATAGGTAACTGAAGAAAAAATGGGAAAAAGTATTAACAAAAAAAAATTTTTTCGTCAGTTATATATTGCCTGTATACGATATCCTAATTTTTGTATATCGCATTTTATTTTGAATTTAAAAAATATATTTTAAGAATTATTATTATCCCCCTTTACGGAACTCTCCAAATTAATTGACAGCTTACTTTATGTAAATACGACCTTCAAATTTCGAGCAATTAAATGTTCACTTTGAAATCAATGTACATGCCGATTCTTTTTTTAATTATTTTTTTATTATTATTTGATGGCATATAAAGACTTTTCCCCTCCGAAATAGTTTTAAAAATTCGGTGTTATTTTACTATTACGCCCATTTCATCACCAACTATTATTTTATACTTTTTAAATCAAATGGCCAAGTAAGGGAAGAATTGATCATGCGCATTAAGTCAGTAAGATAGAAGAGTATAATAGTAAAAATTTACCAAAAAAGTATGTGGTAGGCTAATATTTATTTAGACATCATGGATTACCAGTAATTTTATCTTGTCCAACTGCGTCATACTATAAATATTAAATATAAATAAAAGAGGATCTTATAGACACTATATACAGTATTACTTTATATACTGCTTTTATATGTAAAGTCATATTTCATTTATTCAAGGCTTATTCTTCTAGTGCGTCTATTTTTAAAGCCACTTGGAATTATTCTAACTTAGCTTTTCCGTTTTTATTTTTTCCCGCTTAATGATCGAATTTTTTCTGTCGCCATTTTGTTTTTTTTTTTTCTTCTATTATTTTCTGCTTCTTCGGACACTTCAAACTGTACTTATCCATTCTTGGTTTCAGCAGTTTTATTTTCTTTCCTTTCATCGTCTCTTCTATTTCCTCTTTTGCAGTTTTTTTTCTAATCTCTTATCTTTTCCTAAACTATTTTTCTCAAAGTTTTATCTGAAAAAGGATATTTTAAATTTTAGTAACATTTTTCAGAGGAAGAATTATTATATACTTTACTATTCGGACCAACATTAATGGCTTATTTGTAAAACATTGTGAGCGTAACCACAAAGATGAGCATGAGAGTCTGAATAGCGAAGGATACAAGTTATTTTTATATTTTATTTTTCGTCTCCTTTTTATGTCAAGTTCAGAGACACAGACAAAAGATAATCAGACAACGATGTTTGAAAGAAAAATGTAACAGATTAATATTACATAAACCGAATAGATAGTGGAGTAGCCCCAAAAAGCTGTAAGTTACCGTGTGTATGACTCGATCCCGGGTTCTGAAGTTTAATAGATTACGATGGTGCGATTATTTCATCATAAAGAATTAACAAAATCATTTTTTAAAAGAGCCAATTTCTTTTCAAAAAATCCAAATTCTCGAAGATCTTTTCTAAAAATACATTCCTTTTTTTTTTCTTAATCTGCTTTTCTTCCACTCTTAAATAAAGTTCTGGGAATCTTTATACCATGTAAATATTCTTTTCCAAAGAATTCAAATAAATATACCGTTAGTATCACGTTAAATAGTTTAGAAGTTTCATTGTTATAAAAGTTTTTTTTTCCTACAAAGTAACTTAAATGTGGTTGAAAAAAATCACGACAGAAAAGAAAACACAAGCAAAGAGAAAATAATTAAAACGGGCAATAAATCTTCGAATAAAAATAATGGAATGTTCTTCCAACAAATCAGCCAATATTTTTGGTTCTGTTTTTGTTTTATTTAAATGTATCTGTCGTGCTGGTCTGTCTCCAGTCAAGAAAGATGTTCCGTTTCTGATTTGAGAATGAGGCAATAAATAAAATAATGCCAATTTTTATTTTATTTTATTTATTTTTACTACAGTTCCAAGAGAATTAAGATCTTTAAAAAAAAATATATTCAACTCTTGTTTTTTGAGATTGGTGAATCTTTTTTAAATGTCTTTCCCGTGTTACTCTTTTAGAAAAGACACGAAAAGGAATAATTAAGCATAACAAATTTAAATATGAACGATTGCTTATAACACCGAAAAAGTCATTAACATACCCAGTCTTTTTCGGACGATGGAATCTTCTCGCTTTGTCCTTGTTTCTGTTAACAACAGTGATTCGGCTGATCTAGCTTCCTTCTATTGTCAAATGTATTCCGAGAGCGAGACAAAAATACAGCGAACCACTGCTTTCTAGAAGAAAGGACTAAAAAAAAAAATGTAACGCATTGTTGGTCATTGATATATATCAATAAGATGAGTCCATTTCACAGCGTCAGGTTCACTAGGTACATGGGCGATTCCATATTGTACCTAAGTGGGGGGAGTTCGTCATCCGTCATTTTAGGAAAAAGTTCAAAAAAAAAAAAAATTTTTTAAAACAAAATTCTCGTCTCGAAAAATTTATTTGCTCGTATATTAGCCCTTTGCTAAAATAAGCTTCTCTCGAGTGGTTTACATATGCTTTTAATAAAGTTAATTTTCCGTCAAGTGCTTGTATTATCACACTATGACTAAAAAAATAAAAAAATGGACTGATCAGCTATTTACCAGCGGCCCGATATAAAAAACTCCATATATATATTAAAATATATATATATATATATATAAACTTAGTATATATATATAAATATCCGCTATATATACCCGGAGTCTATACGCTATTTAATAAATATGTTTAAGGATGCCTCGAGCTTCCACTTAGAAAAATATTGAAGAGGGCTGAAAATTAAAGAGGCCCAAACACTGTGTTAGCATAAGCAAATATATAACAAAGTATCTGTGATTGAGCACTTCGACGTACTATTTGTTAATAAAAAGAACTTTCTCGCCAGATTTTTCGATTTTCTAGTGAGTTCGATCTTTACATTAATCCCCATATATATATACATTGTGCCATGAATAAATCGCTATATAGGAAAGAGGTTTAAGTGTTCGAACACTTTTGGGTAGATCTCTATCTATAAAAGGCAGGATGTGTGTGTGTGTGTAACGAATGCACGGCCGCAATTTTCGACGGATTTGCACCAAAATTTACATTCACATGCTCCAAGTTAGTGGAAAGGCCAACACCGACTTTGCATTTCCCAACTCCCATCGATAGTGGAAATAATCGATTTTTCATGCTTCTACGGCAGTTTTCATGTAGTTTGCGGCCATTTTGTACTGGCCAGAGTGAGAGCCAATAGCTGGCTGCCCCGAATAGGAAGGAAGATTCTATTGGCCAGCATGAGAGCCAACAGCTGACTGATACAAATGTTAACTAGCATGTTAGCATGCAAAAAGAATCGATAGATGCATTCGTCACAAGTGGGAAAAATTTAAATCTGCATGGCACTTTACTCCAATTGGCTCATTCGCTTGCTTAAACTCAACGTTGATTCTGATTCCGCAGAACTGGTTGGGCGTGAAAAAGTATTTGTTGTTAACATTCTTTTTTTCATTCGTTTTTTCCAGTTACGAGTCCTTTTTTTAAAGCCGATCGTTTTGTGTTCATTTTGTTTAGTTCTTTTTTCGTAACAGATTTAATGTTTAGTATAGAGCTTAGAAAAAAATCGCAGTGTGAGATAAGCAGGAAGTAAGGCATGTAGCAACATCAGCACGGCAAAGGGCACTCCTTTAAAGGCAAAGAAGGGCAAAAATATTTAAAGTCAAGTGATAGCGATTGCTGTATGAGTCGTACGATTTTTGAATCAAACCCGGGCAACACCGGGTCATGCTGCTAGTTATCAAATAACATGTTGATCGGATGAGTTCATACATCCTACAGCCCTTTTCTCACAGATGAAAAACTCACAAGCTTATTGCTACTCTATCGCTAGTTCTATAGCAAATGTTCAGACCATCTCCATTCCTTAGTTCCATCAGTTCAGAACCTTATAGCTAGGGCCCACATTGCTACGTCCACAGAGTTGAATTACATTAATTCCGTTTGTATTCTATTTATAGGAATGAAACTGCACGCAGAAAGCTTCTTCCGAAGAATCACTACTTTGTGGAAAAGACTCCCTAGAGGATGCTTCCCCGACCACTACAATTTTAACCTCTTTAAGTCTAGAGTCACCTTTTATTTATCCTTCATATTCTCATAATTCTTGTGAACCGGAAGTTATCCATTATTGGACTATAAATTGCCAAGAGGAGTTGGAGTGAGTGATTAAAAATGAGGAAAGTTGTAGCTGACAGATGACACAGAAGTCGATTTCTGATCAGGGTCATTGGAGAGAGTGGGGTACGATGCTGAAAGACCCGAAATACTTAATTAAAAAAACTCACTAATGATGTGTGCCAAAGCATCAAACAGATGTATTTCATGAAATAATCTGCATTATGTTTATAAAGCATACAGTAACGTTCTATCTTGAGTGAATGTTAAGTAAAATATGTCCTGTAGTTCTGAAGAATATTAACGAAGCAAAATATTTTTCTATTATTCTTTATATATTTTATGAATTCAGGTAATAATGGCCCAGGTAATAATGGCACACGTAAAAAAGGCACAAGTGAAAAAATACGAAAAAATCTCTATCTGCTAGAAGATGACCTTATAATCTGATTTTGTATAGCTGTATCCTTGGAAGCAAATCTTCTTTTTTCCTTTATTACTTAATAATAATATGACTTCCATGATGGGATTGTGGTAGAACCATTGAGATCAATGGTGTCTACTTGACGGTTCCCGGACAACTGAACCGGAAGTAAATAAACAACTGTCGTCTGATTAGAAATTTAACTTTAAATACCTTAAAATTAAACAGCGACTGGTGTTTTAATTTTACGCTGTTTGACTTTGAAGAGTCTGTTTTTAACTTGGCCATTTTTTCCTATATTTTTACTTGCGTAAATTTAATTCTTCTCCTATTTTTTTCACGTGGGCAAATTTAATTCTTTCAGAACTCACCGTGTAGTTCAAACTCACATCACTGAAGCACAAAAAAAAAGGTGAATACAAAGACCACGTATTAACAGCTCTATTTTACTCACATGTGATTCGATATAATTTTCAATGACGAGACGCCGATCCGCTGTACAAATAAATCCGTACTGTTGCTTCAAAGGTTAAACTAAAACTTAGTATATCTCTCTACCACTAGATGTGCGTGTGACTTTTTTTATTTTTTATTTTTAAATTTGTCTCTGTCTTGTAATAACTGTTAGTTTGCTCACATCTTGGCGTAGTGTAATGGTTAGCAAGTTTGTCTCGCTAGACAGTTACAACAGAATAGGGAGTAAGATCCTCACTGAGTGCCCCATATATTCGACCTTGTGCCACATCTATGCTACGCTTAGAAAATCAATATCTATCTATCTCTATTTGCCATCGACGTTTTATCCATTTGTTTATTTAAAATGTGAAATTACTTTTCAACAACCCTATATATATATATATATATATAAATGAACTTAGGTATTAATTTGACTGGTAATAATGGCACCCGTAAAAAGGCACAAGTGGAAAAATACGAAAAAAAAAAACTCCATCTGATAGAAGTTGACCTTATAATCTGTTATGTGTATATGTGTCCTTGGAAGCAAATCTTCATTTTTCCTTTAATATTAAATATGACTTCTATGATGGGATTGTGGTAGAGCCACTGAGATCAATGGTGTGTACTTGGCGGAAGTAAAATAACTGTTTTTTGATTAGAAATTTAACTTTAAATACCTTAAAATTAAACAACTACTGATGTTTAATTTTAATCTGTTTGAAAAGTCTGTTTTTTACTTGTGCCATTTTTTCCTACTTTTTAAAACTTGTGCCATTATTTTACGTATTCTTTTTGAAATCACGTGTTTGCTTCTTCTTTTTTTACTCACCCATACACTGACTTATTCTCACTACGACTGTATATCTGGTCATATCTCTGCTTTTTACCCCAATTTGTTTTACCTTAACTTACTTAAGGTATATCATAGTTTGTGGGAAGATGTATTTATGTAGCCAGCGATAAACATTTATCACGCCCGTAATAATCTCAACAAGTATTAAATTTGATTTAACCTTTTGCAGTTTCTATTATTTATTTCTTCTTCCGTCGGATTACTTAAAGGCCCTACAAGCTGCAGGCGTCCCGCTGTTGATTTCAGTTAAGTTCGATTTCTGTTTCCAGAACATAACCGAAAAATTCACAAACGAAATCGCCTGCAGAGTGCCAAAAGCTTTTTTTTTTTTTTTATAAATGGATCAAAAAAAAAAGATAAGAATTAAAGCTAAAATATATATTTGGACTTACGTGATTCTTGAAATTGTTCTAGATTTAGACAGTTATTTCTTTCAGTAGAACAGGGCCAAATTCAATAAATATTTCCTTAAAGATATTTTCTCTCACACGTTTTAAAATTCCGAACAAGAGAATACATGATTTTTATCATTTTCGCGTAGTATTCCTAAAAATTTTACGTGTATGCAAACCGATATATCTTAAATATTTGAAACAATATTCAGACTGCAGGTAGAATATGGAAATAGAGATTTTAAGTGATTTTATTATCGTCATTTTACAGATGACATAACTCTGGGTTCAATATATGAAGTGTAAGAAAAGGGGACAAATTAAAAACAAAATTAATAATACAATAAACCGGGTTAACTTTAGAGTTAGGTGTTAAGGTTAGGGTGGGATTTTCTTTCTGTGGAGAAAAGGGGACAAATTTAAAAAAAATGAAATAATACAATCAACCCTTCTACTTTACCAAGTTTGGGCATTAATTTTTGCTTTATTTTCAATTTTAAAATATAAAAAATGCTTTATTTTTATTATTTAATTTGTTCTTTTAATTTGTCATTGCTATTCTACACAGAAAAAAGGGTTTTATTGTATTATTTAATTTGTTTTTGTTTAAAGTTTCGTGTTATATATAAGACTACACTTATCAAAAGAAAAAAATGATAATGCGTAGTGATTTCAAAAAGAGATATAGCTGTAAAAGAAGTAAATAGGCCAAAATTTTGTTTCTGCCAGCGGAAGTACTATGTAGTGAATCAGAGATCCTGATGGCAGTAATGGCCAACAAGAAGTCCGATTTTTTCTTGTCGATAACTCCAAAAAGGGTAGGTTTCTTTATAATTTAATTGTTAACTCGAGTTCAGCATGTGCATTTACACGGAATTATGACGATTTTAAGAGATATTTAGCGCGGGTGTTAAAAAGAAAATTTATCGATTAATTTACAATGAAGTTTTATTTTTATTTTTTATTTTTTCACAGTAAGTTTCACCCTGTACAAGGACCAAGTGCCACTCGAAGTAGAGGGTTACCTTATGAGACAATTTACACAGATAAGAGGGGAAGATAACGGTTAACCTTAGCTTTGAACAGGTTAACATTGTAGTGATCAGGGAAACATCCTTTTGGGAGTCGGTTCCACAGGGCAGTGGTACACGGGAAGAAGCTGTTTGAGTGGAACTTACTTCTCACCGAGTAAATAGGAAGGTAATATGGTGATCTGCTACTATATAAATGGTATGGCATGTCTTTGCAGTGAAGCTTTGAACTGACGGGACCAGGGAATGTAGTTCGTCCGAGTACTCTCGTTGCCCTATCATGATAGAGCAGCGAAAGACTCGCAACGTCCCGGGCATGAGTGAGAGGTTGGAGGGTGGAGAATAATTTTTGACACACAAGGGCTCGGAGACGCTTTTGAACTCTATCAAACCTGGAAAGTGAGGTCTGGGCGCTGCCACCAAAATATGACAACAGCACTCCAACAGCAAACTGGATTCCCTTATTAATCTTTAGAAAATCTAATAAAGAAAATTGACATTCGTGATCTGGGGGGCGTAATAAATTGTAATACAAAAGCATTAGAAAAACTATGATTATTTTTGGTCGCACTCCACCGAAAACTTTAATTTTCACGATTCCGAGAGTTCTGCAAATTGAAGTCTTTGAAGTCTTAAGCGTTACCGATGCCTGTTTACTCAAACATCGAGAACATGACCGTGCAATACAGGAATTAACACGAATATGTTTATACGTTAACGCATAAGGGTATTTTGACTTCAGCATCTGCTCATAATAAAACAGTCAACACACTTGTGTTTGTTTGCTAAGAATTTGTTTGTACAAAAAAGTGGTGTATATGCAAGCTGCGCTTATCCTACATGTGAAGTCGTTACAGAATAGAGTTATCAGGAGAAAAAAGCTGGCATAGGAATAAAGAATGGGACAAATGAATATACTTACTTTATTACGTTTCAGCCGTTGTATGCCCCGGCCTTCTTCAGGTGGTTGGAATGTCGAACTGAACCATTTATTTCGCTTGCTGGGGTAGACTGTTCTAGTTCCACGTGCCATGTCTAATGGATGTCAGTTGATTGTATTGAATACACAGTCTACCCCAGTGAGCGAAATAAAGGGTTCAGTTCGACATTCCAACCACCTGAAGAAGAAACGGAGCGTAAACAGCCAAACGTTGTAATAAATATGGCGACAAAGATGCGGACAATAGTCCGAATAATGTAAATAGAGTATATTTATTTCTTTTCCTCTACCGGCCTACATACCAAAATAAATATACTGTTTAATAAATAAACGGGGCGCCTACTCAAATGTAAGCATCCACTAAAAATAACGTTTAAAGTTTAAAGTTATCAAAATCTGTCGGATGAATAAATAAAAGATCCATTACTTGTTTATAAAATTACTTTGTTTTTTATTGGATAGGAAACAGAGGAGATTCAGATTAATCTATGACGAGAAAGATTTCACGTAAAGGCTCTGTTCAGAGCTTGATTGGTGGGAAAATCTTCTCCACGGTTAAGGCACGTCAGATCTAAAGACAGTTTACCTCTGCCCGGAGAGCGATTATATATATATATATATATATATATATATATATATATATATATAAGATTTCCCGAATATTTAGGCCGGTAGATGAAAATTAATAAATGTATTTTATAATAAGCGTCTAATCAAATATGAGTATTCACGGAAAATGACGTTAAATGTGATAGAAATCTGTCGGACTAATAAATAGAAAAATCCATTACTTCTTTACAATATATATATATATATATGGTTGGAAATATATATATATATATGTTTGATTGGATGTGAGTTTTGACCCCAAACACAAACCCACATCAATCTTAAACCAAATATGTTAGCTCTATCTGTGATATTGAGCGCTTTCTAATAAGTATATTTAATTTATAATATTTAAATAATTATATATATATATATATATATATATATACACACACACACACACACACACACACACACACACACATGTTATATATATATATATATATATATATATATATATATATAACCAATTCAACGACAGTGTGTTTCATGCTTAAACGCAATTACCGGGGCATTACTTTTTGTTCGTTTTTAGTTTTTAGATTTTAAGTAACGTAAAAAAAAATGTTTTCGTGTCTGTATTTTGAGATGAGTTCGGATCTGATCATTTATTTAGTAATTCCTGTTCGTCTGTCTGGGAAGGTGATTACAGTTATTTTTTTCCCCTCCTGACAGTGTTTACAGTTTTGCGATTTATTGTGGTAGACTAATGTTGTTTTTCTCATTTTCTATAATATTTTGGGCGTGTTTTGTTTTTTGTTTTTAATTTCCCAGATATGTTTAGAAAGCATTGTGCTGTTCGCAGTATTTACTATTTGTGAAGAATGTTTTGTATACGTAGTTTCTATGTTCTCAGGGTCCTTTACCAAAGAACGAATGTCTCTTTTAATCATATATATATATATATATATATATATATATATATATATATATATAGGCACTTTTGCAAAATAATTGAAACAAAACGATTAATTCCGTTATTATTTACTTCTTACGTATTTTTCCAATGAAACAGGACCCAGTGCATATCTTAGTACTTCGTATATCCATTCCACGAATTCTTTCCTTGCAGATTAAGCACAGATTCTCGACTGGATTTAAATTAGGAGAGTTTCCGACCCAGTTGATAGTACTTTGATTTGCTCATTGGTATGGCTTGCCATCGTGTGCATGCAGCGTTACAATTTTTGTACACTTTCTTGCAGTAACGTCCATCACAGACAATTGCCGTAAGACAACTAATCGACAGTCCAGACAAAAGTGTCTGGGCGTGATAAAAATCTGATACAATCACGGATGACGCAGTATTTTTCAAGGCGAAACAACTGTCATTATACAACCCGGAAATAGATTCATATTACTGCACACAACTGCAAATGACCTAATTTGAGAAAAAAAAAATCGATTACACCCTGTCATTCCAGTGGGTCTAAAACTGACCATATGATGAAAACAAACTAAAAGCGGTTGTTTTCATTAATTTGAACATAGGATATATATATATATATATATATATATATATATATATATATATATATATATATATATATTTATATTTTTTTTAGGTACAAAATTTAATGATCGAAATAAAAGTGTAAAATTTAATATTACAAGACATATTAAAACAATATTAAATAATAAAAAAAAAACTCAACAACAAGGGGGGGAAGCAACCGGTTTCGCTCCCGCTCGTCAGGCTTCCGCTGGAGATTCAAAATTAAAACAGAAATGTACAAATGAAACCGGTTGCTTCCCCCCGCCCTTGTTGTTGAGTTTTTTTAATTATTTAATATTGTTTTAATATGTCTTGTAATATTAAATTTTACACTTTTATTTCGATCATATATATATATATATATATATATAAATATATATATATATATAAATATATCTGTGTGTGTGTGTAAAATATTAAAAAACGGAAAGATTTATCACTTACGCACCCGCTACCATGGTTTCAACCATTGTCAGTCAGGCGGTAGATGCTAGTTAATCTTCTAACGCTTTATCTGCTTATTTTATGTGCGTGCAACAGGAAGTGCGATAGAAGAGGAGGAGTGAGGCAAGACTGAGGAAATATGTTGGGATGTGGAATGGAGAGAGACAAAATATATACTGGATGGTGTTTGCAAAAGAGAAGGAGTGGTTTACAAAGCGGAAGTGAAGGATGTAAATGGCCAGAGCAAGATATATATGGGATGCACTGAATGTACCTTCAAGAAGTGATGGTACAATATTTTGTCATTTAGGACTTCAATGGGTTTTTGGGATTGTGTACAGAGCACTTTTTAATATAACCGTTCCGTGGTCGGATTCAACTCTGACCAACAACCATTTATATATATATATATATATATTATATAAAAGAAATATGTTGTAGTGGTTCCAACGAGAGAAAAGTATGTATATTAAAAAAGAAGAGGGGTGCCGCAAACGTTTTTTTATTGTAATGTGGATTTATTGAGAAAAATATTATACTTTTGTTTTACATAATTTCATATGTATATATATATATATATATATATATATATATATATATATATATATATATATAATGTTATTTTATGAACGTAATTTTTAGATATACACGTGTCTGAGTTGCGAATCATGTTTTAAATTTTCTTAAACTCTGAAACTCTAACAAATGGCCTGGATCTAGTCATAGCAATCAAACGCGTGTAGTCAGCAAAATAAGGGTCACAGTAAGAAGACATAATGTCAGATTTCAAATCCATTTAAAAACCCACACACATATATATATATATATATATATATAGATAGATAGATAGATAAATAAAGAGACAGATATGATTTCTGTATTTTTCTTAAAATTTTATATATATATATATATATATATATATATATATATATATAGATAGATAGATAAAGAGACAGATATGATTTCTGTATTTTTTTTAAATTTATATATATATATATATATATATATATATATAGATAGATAAAGAGACAGATATGATTTCTGTATTTTCTTAAAATTTTATATATATATATATATATATAGATAGATAAAGAGACAGATATGATTTCTGTATTTTTTAAATTTATATATATATATATATATATATATATATATATATATATATATATATATATATATATATATATATAGATAGATAAAGAGACAGATATGACGCTTTATTTTTTTAAATTTATATATATATATATATATATATATATAGATAGATAAAGAGACAGATATGATTTCTGTATTTTTTTCTTAAAATTTTATATATATATATATATATATATAGATAGATAAATTTTGACAGATATGATTTCTGTATTTTTCTTAAAATTTTATATATATATATATATATATATATATATAATAGATAAAGAGACAGATATGATTTCTGTATTAGTTCTTTAAATTTTATATATATATATATATATATATATATATATTGATAGATAAAGAGACAGATATGATTTCTTTATTTTTCTTTAAATTTTATATATATATATATATATATATATATATATATAGATAGATAAAGAGAAAGATATGATTTCTGTATTTTTCTTAAAATTTTATATATATATATATATATATATATATAAATAGATAAAGAGACAGATATGATTTCTGTATTTTTCTTAAAATTTTATATATATATATATATATATATATATATATATATATTTATTAGCATTAATAATAATAATTTATATATGCATATATATAGAGATAGATATGATTTATATTTCTTTGCTTAAAATGTTATATATGATTATTATTGATAATAATTACTATATATTTCGATATATATAAATATATACATATATATAGATAGATAAAGAGACAGATATGATTTCTGTATTTTTTTTTAAAATTTTATATATATATATATATATATATATATATATATATATTATTAGCATTAATAATAATAATTATATATGCATATATATACAGAGATAGATATGATTTATTTTCTTTACTCATTAAAATGTTATATATGATTAATTATTGATAATAATTATTATATATTTAAATATATATATATATATATATATATATATATTAGCATTAATAATAATAATATATATGCATATATATAGAGAGATAGATATGATTTATATTTCTTTACTTAAAATGTTATATATGATTATTATTGATAATAATTATTATATATTTAAATATATATATATATATGTATATATATATATATATATATTTTATATAAATATAATTATATATGTATATATATATAGAGATAGATATGATTTATATTTCTTTACTTAAAATGTTATATATTATTATTATTATTGATAATAATTATTATATTTTAAATATATATATATATATATACATATATATATATATATATATATGAATTGTATATTTCTTTTCGTAACATGTTATATATATAAGATTATTATTATTAATTATATTTCTATACATATATATGTAGATAGATAGAAAGATAGATAGATTTGATATGTATATTTCTTTTTTTTAATATGTTATATATATACATATATAAGATTATTATTATTAATAATATTTATTATATATATATGTAAATAAATAGAATGATTTGATATGTATATTTTTTTTTTATGTTATATATATATATATATATATATATATATATATATATATATATATATATATATATAAATATTATATTGAAAATTAATAATTATATTATATATATTCTCAAATCGGAAGGAATCATATACAGCAATGATGCCTTAGCCCTCTTCAAAGCACTCCCTTTGAAAACTCACACACTCATTCCAGCAAGAAAGCGATAAGGAATAAAGGAAGAATAAGGAACACATCTTACTGATAGAATAGAGCTATGATATCACTAACGATATATGTGATTTGTCATTCTCCAATGGCACATCGCACAATATTTATACAGAATCCTTTAAAAAGGAACAATTGGTTGTTACATGAAACCTTTCTTGACGAAGAAGAAAGCGGCTTAATTATATACGTCAGTTGTCATCGAGTTTGTGAAGCGGCCTGTATTCAACAATTTCACCTCTTCACTGAAAGAGATTTTCGGAGAAATGAACACATTCTTCTTCGACGTTTTTACTGTCCTCATTTTGTTTTGAATGATTCATTCTAAAGGCTTCTTTACACGAAAAACATGAATGCGTTCTGTTATTCGAAAGACTCTGAATCGTAATTTGTCCTCTGAAAATTATATCTGTGCCGCCTCATATTCTAAAACAGAAATCACAAATAAAGACCCCCCCCCACCTCCCAAATCGCTTATGCAATATCTACGCCTTATATACGTGGACACGTTAGCAGTTTCGTTGACTTCATGAAAGACGGTCACCGCTGGCATGGTTATGAAAAGTGAAGCAGATTCAAAATTAGTAAAGAATGTTTTTTTTTTTAAATGGAAACGTTTAGATTCTACGCAAACACGATCGGGGGGAAAAAAAGCGAGTTGAGAAGAAAAATAACGGGAAATAAGACAGCCTCCAAAACTAAAAAACAAAACAAAACAAAACAAAACAAAATGAAATGTTAATTTCGAGAGAACTAATTAAAACCGTTAGCTGGGATCGACTTTCTCTGAGCTGATTTCTAATGAATTGCTTTTTTCATTTAACTCTGTTTTGCCACGAGCCCACCCTCCTCTCTTGTTCAATGGAATTAGCTTTCTAGATGTGATGAAAATTTCTTAATGTATCAAATTCTCTTTAATCTCTTACTGTTTTTTTTTCTCGTCACTTTCAGATCTACTCTTGTTTTACTGGTTTATCGCTCATTGCCGTTTTTTTTTTAATCATTTTTCAGGGTTTTTTTTTCTCGATCTTCCCCCTTTGCGTGTATTTCCCCATTTTAAACAAAATTCTTCTTAATCACTTGACGATATCGTCTTTCTTTGATTCCGTTATTGACTTGTTTTATTTTCTTCTCTAAACAAACTCAAGAAAATAACCCGTAAAAATGCAGTCGGGTGTGAGCAGAGGCACTCACGGAGGCTAGGGTTGTGCTGTTTTCAATTCAGCAAGTCTGGATCTTTGCTAATAACAATTTGCCTCAAAGAAAGAAAACACGCGTCTCTCTCTCTCTCACTCACACACACACACACATACACACACACACAGATGATATGACGAAATGGAAAACTTTCAAATGAAAACAGCCAATAGTTCCGTTGCAAGTTGGTTTACAAGTGAAGGTATTTCATCTGCTGATGCAGGCTTTGAACAATAACAAGCTTTGTAAAATTTATTTCCAATAATCGGAATTGTATCAGGTGGCAGAAGGTTAATAATTCAAGGAACTGATTAGCAGTAGCATACTGTTCAATTACCGCCCCCTGACAATAATCACAGGCGGTACGACATTTGAAAGACTCCTCCTCTTCCCCTTTTTGCATTTGGCAGCGACAAGATGCTCTCTTCTCATTCTGTCGGCATGTAAGTACCTCAGATACACATACTGAAGGTTGATTTGAACACTTCATGACTTTAATTTCATCTCTCATTTTCCCTTTTGTAACATATCCGTTAAATATATTTATTAATATGTGTTCGATTAAATTATCCGCCAATATTGTTTGCGGGGCAAATGTA
This sequence comes from Acanthosepion pharaonis, assembly GCA_903632075.3. Lineage (NCBI taxonomy): Eukaryota > Metazoa > Mollusca > Cephalopoda > Sepiida > Sepiidae > Acanthosepion > Acanthosepion pharaonis. The sequence continues at coordinate 619,292 of CAHIKZ030001365.1, read as the reverse complement.
CGAGGAGTCATTATATATTTACTGAAAAAATGCCGACACCTCGCAACAAAAGTAGTGATTCCCGCTACAGTATCTAATTCAGAACAGTCATCCTCTGATTACAAGAAAAATATTTCTTCAGTTGTATGATTTGTTTTTGATAATCATGTGTGAGTAGCATTAAGTTGGCCAGATTGTAAAACGACTTATATAAATTATTAATAAAAAAAGCAAACAGGTATGACTACTCAAACAATTGTATCCGATAAATATGCCATTGTTAGCAATATGAAATAATGTGGAAAACGATCTAAGACCTCTTGAAGAACTTTTGTTGATCGCTAATCATATATATATAAGTCAATATAATATAAATTATAATGAGGGATGACAATATTTAGTTTTAAATGTCACAATCTTATTAATATATCTATTAAAATACATGCTTCCAGTAAATTTAAACTATCATATATACTCGAGTCCATGATAAGGACATCATGGACCGAGCATATGAGCAACGATGAAGTTTTGAGGTGGATGCAAACAAGTAGAAAGCTTATACTTAACATTAGAAAGAGGCAGCTGAAATTTCTGGGACACGTTATGAGAAAGGAGGGCTTGGAGAATCTGATACTCACAGGTCGAATAAGGAGAAAGAGAGACAAGGAAAGGCAACGCATGACATACCTGGCGGGCTTAAGCAAGTGGATGACAGAACGTGGCCTAGGGGGAAGTAGCAAAGGGACAAAACTTATTGAGAGCTACAAGGGATAGGGAGAAGTGGAGGGCCATGATCGCCAACCCCCTGAAGGAACACGGCACATTAAAAAAAAGATATACTCAAGTATAGTGCAAGTTTTATGATCAGTTTCTACGCTAAAAATAGTGGGGTTGCACTATATACACAGGTAATTCTTTTTGATGACGTTAAAAATCACTATAAGCAGGTAATATTTTTCTGGAGAGGCTGAAATTCACGTGAAAGTATTTCAGGGGTCGCACTCCGCATGAAATCGTCTTATACACGAGTATATACGGTAATGAGAAATTTTAGAGTATAAATGAAATCCATTAATTCCTAAGGAATTAACTTTGTTTACTTTTTCGGCTACGACAATATAGCTAGCAGATATAATTTTCGCAAAGTCCTAACCTGATATATGTATTTCTTAAAATGAGTAATTGAAACTTGATTTGCTGTGACCGTTTCTCGTGGCCGAGTGGTTTCAAGCACACTGAACGTAAAGTTTGCTTTCCCAATGTAAGAGGAACGCAAGGGTTATCCGTGCCGAGAAGTACATTTCCTTTATTAAGACTTTCGATTGCCCAGGAAACCAAGGATATCTTCTCAAGCACGTCTATTGGCTAAACATATAGTTTATAGTCTTACGATATAAATTATTACTTAATGTCCATGGCTTAAAGCAGACTCTCCGACATTACTTTGCTGACTGTACAGATAGAATAAACTAAAAAAAAATGATTTTAAGAATGTCATAGACCAATTTGCTTCAGCGAAAACAAAGAAGGCTCAGCTGTAAATGTCTAGTAATAGAAATTGTGAATTGAAATGAGTATTTTGAGCTGATGGTAAACTTATCTAAAAGGTCGATGTCACAATGGCAGATGTTTGGACAGGAGCGCTGTTTTCAGTATTTTCCTGTTGCTATTAGAAGAAGAAGATATTCTGAGAAAATATTGCAAGAAAACGGGCATATTTGTAGGAAATATGATTTCCAAGGATGTCATACCAAAACCATACCAATGACTAATTTGATTTAAAATAAAAATACAAACACAAAAAAGAACAAAAGTTATAATAAACGATCAAGTTTGGGTTTGGGTTGATCTGTTTTTTTTTTTTACGGTATATCAACCTCAATGGATTATTTAATGCCTACAAGATTTTTACTGCTTGGAATATTTTTTCCAAAAATGTATTGCTGGTAATATTTTTTTTCACAAATGTATTGCAGGTAATATCTTTTTCCTTCAAAAATTCATTGCTGGTAATAATTTTTTACAAAAATGTATTGCAGGTAAATTGTTTTTCCTTCAAAAAAATTGCTGGTAATATTTTTTTCAAAAATGCATTGCTGGTAATAATTTTCTTCTTCAAAAATGTATTGCTGGTAATAATTTTTTTCTTCCAAAATGTATTTTGACCCCAGTTTGAGAGGTAACTATCTTCCCCTAGCTGGGACGTAACAAGTTCTACCACTTCGGGTCAAGGTAGATCTGGAAACACCAGCAATTAAGAGGTGACTCCATGCTTCTCAAAACCTCCTGATCAGAGGCCTTGCTGCCGGATGTAGTTTATCGTCATACCCAAGACGAAAATGACCAGGAAAACCCTTATTTACAATCAAATTCATAACATAATTGTCCTTGGCTAATCCATCAAATTGTGTCGAAACTGATCAGTATCTCAATGGACGACTGCTGAAGTACATCACGTACTTTAAGTAACACAGGGTCTTCTGTTAGATTAAGCGGGGTATAAATTACATGATCTCATGATTTGGCTTCCAAGACTAGATTTAAAGAAAATTAAGTTGGAAATAACACTTCTTATGGATATTTATTAGGCTTTACAGTGTGCAATATCAAATGGAAGGAATACGAAAGTAGGAAGATCATGTTGCGTCAGTTTTCCAAGTGTTATTTAGAAAATCGGGATTCCAAATTCTGACCATTACCTGAGTTGGAACAATGTTCCCTGTGGGTTGGGAGATTGCATTCTGTGTGTTTAAAACATAATACTTGAAATCCTAGCCCCTTCCTCTGATCGAACATAGACCTCTAGCACTTATGGAAACGCGTAATTATATTAACCACGTGGCACACACAACGTGCAACGATCTCAAAGGCAGGGTTGTTTTTTTAACTATCAAGTTAATCACATTTTCTGATCTATTTGTTTTAAAAAGTTAATATTTATTTATGGCATTTAAAATATCTGATTTAATAAGGTAAGGTTTAATACTCTGTGTAAGGAGAAAGGAAATAAAAAAGCGCTTCGCCAATTTTTAAATTCGTAAGTGCCTTGTAAATCAGTATTCAAAATTTTGGGTTTTACCTAGGCTCGAACACTGATAACCAGTACTGATAGGAAGTGTTTAGCTGTAACCTTAACGTTGATTTTTCAATACGTGATATTGAATAAAATATGTGCGATAAAAATATGGTGCTTTCTTTGATGTTTCCTGACAGCTTCTTTTTATTGAGGACATTGGATGGAGAGAGAGAGGATTAAAATTAGACCCCCCTGCCGCCATTTGCGTCCAACCTTAACAGACAAGTGCCTTCAGACCGCAGTTCCCGTCCCCCACTTACCGAATTGTTCCGATAAGCTTTCCACTTTGGTACCTGGATTGCATGAATTTAAACACTGCTAGATTGGCAATTAAGTCCCACGGCTTTACTGTTGAACTAGCTAGATGTGCTACGCTTATAGTTTCATTTCTCACATTTTTCGCCTGTAGAACTCTCTTCCGGTTTCTTGCTAGCTTGCCACCTAAAATCTTCAAAAATTTGAATGCAACACAAATGACCATCTTCTCTCTTCCTAAGAACAAGCTTAAAATTTATTTGTATCTATCTATGTTTGCTCGTATCTATCTATCTATCTATCTATCTATCTATCTATCTATGCTTCTTCAAAATATGCTGGACGAGCTGCATAAGACACAGATCGAAACCGGCTGAAAACAGGTACATTTCGTTATGCCTATCTAACAAATAATGAAGGATACTTAACATAAAAGTCATCATTCGATATCTCTGCTTTTACTTGAGCTCTAAATACTAAAGACTGGCACCGGTGAGGAATACACAACCATTTCAAGCGTCAAACAGGGCCCCTTGTGCTCTTATTAATACTAAATTAAAACATATTGTTCTAAATACGGGTGTTTGTCTGTGTGCTGGAAACATAAAATGATAATGAAGTGGAGTTAGCAAATAGAATAAGTTGAGGAGAATAGTGACAGCAGATGGCTGTAGTTGAAAATGGGACTAATTTCGATTTGATCACTTCCATTCTAGAAACCGCCAAGTGACGTGATCAAATATAGAGTATTTATTAAAAAAAATAAACGAGGCAATAAGCACATAGCTACTTGCTAAGTTGGATAGCTAGTCTTGCATTTACTTTATTTCAATCAAGCCTGCTTATATCATAATTTATATTAAAAGGTCGTGCAGATGATACCTGCCTAAATCAAAAGAAGTAAAACGCAAATCATCTATCTATCTATCTATCTATCTATCTATCTATCTATCTATCTATCTATCTATCTATCTATCTATCTATGTTCATATCTATCTATCTATCTATCTATCTATGTCTGTTCATATCTATCTATCTATCTATCTATCTATCTATCTATCTATCTATCTATGTCTGTTCATATCTATCTATCTATTTATCTATGTTCATATCTATCTATCTATCTATTTATTTATCTATGTCTGTTCATATCTATCTATCTATCTATCTATCTATCTATGTCTGTTCATATCTATCTATCTATGTTCATATCTATCTATCTATCTATCTATGTTCATATCTATCTATCTATGTCTGTTCATATCTATCTATCTATTTATCTATGTTCATATCTATCTATCTATCTATCTATCTATCTATCTATCTGTCTGTTCCTATATATCCACCAATCTGTTTGTTTCAATCTATTTATGTATATTTGTTCATATCTATCTGTGTGTGTTTGTTCCTATCTATCTATCTATCTATCTATCTATCTATCTATCTATCTAAACGTCATGGCTCGTCATCAACTTCGATGCGCTGGACAACTTGACCGAATGCCACATATACGCCTTGCTGAGGACATAAATCACTTGGGAGACGGAAACTGCAGAAAGAACCAATTGGAGAAGAGCAGTCAAAGAAAAAACAAAATCCTTCGAAATGATAAAATAGAAGAGGTGAAGAGGCGCGCAAAGAAAAGCCAGTGCTCTGCATCCCCTGAACGTTCCTACTGTATCAGGCGTAAATCCTCCTACCTTACAGTTGTAGAGTAGCTAGCACACCTTCAGCACTCTACCAGATGGACTGGCTCATAGCCTTAAATAGACTACGACTAAAGACTTCAACAGTTGATTAATAAGGTGATACTAAGCTGATTAATATTCGGACTGATCTTCGTTTGTTTATGCAGCATTTGACCTTCTATTCCTTCTAAGTTGTCTTGTTAATTGTTTTTGCGTTCTTTGTATGACGATAAACTACATCCTTGTCCTGGGTATGACGATAAACTACGTCCAACAGCAAGGCCTCTGATAATACGTTTTTAAAAAAAATTAATGTTGCCAGCTGTACGTTTTTGAAAAAAATAATGTTGCCACCTGTACATTTTGAAGTATTAACAGAAATAGATTTTTGACAAAACAAAAATATTACCAGGGAAAAAAATGACACATTGAGGTGTTGATATGCCGTAAAACAAAACAAACCAAACCTTAATTGTTTTGTAACTTATTGTTCTGTGTTTTTTGTATGTATCCGTTAGCACTGGATACTGGTGCTGAATAAATATATTAAGCACTCACTCTTCTCTGGGTATCATTCAGCGCGACGATACAACAGTTACCATGCGGTGGCCGAAGACGTCTCTTCCGATGCAGCGTAGGACTCATCTCACACAGAAGGAAATGTCAATAAGCACCCTAAAACTCGGCAACGACTTCCACCAACGAAGATAAACAGTGTCGTCGCTGTATTGTATTTTTTATAAGACGCGTATATTGAACGCTTCTTAAGCACGACTGATTAGAACAGAACATGAAGAAACTGGTCTATGCGCAAACATATGAAGCATTTGAAAAAAATGAAGCTATTTTTTGTTTGGTATATCATTTGAATGGGATGTGTTTTGTTCGAAACATAGTCAGACATTAAAGAGAACAGCTTTACTTTATGACCGCATTTGCCATGGGAAAAATCCATCCTTCAAGACGAATGGTATAATTGAGTCAGAAGACAACGCTGGAAGATTCCGAAATTAAAACAATAAACAAACACTACAAGCCAAATCTCTAAAACCGTCGCAATGGTAATCATAGCAGCTAAGCATCTCTTCTCAGCAACTTACAAACAAAACCCGGACCAGTGCGAACGGAGCGAAACATAAAATGGCGTATTAAATTCATCACATGCAATTTTATGCAGATTAAAGTAATATGAAGATCGATCAAATGCAGGCGTATTTAGATTGATAATTTAATTCTACTTGAAGGCCTTTATTCTTTCTTGTTCAGCTCAGAGAAAGAGAGTGTGCCTCGTGGCTTGCATAGGTTTTACTTCGTCATTAGTGTCAGTGCTTAGTGTTCAAACACAGATAAAAGCTAGGATATTGAATGATCGTTTTCAAGAAATGCTGATCCTCTCTACTTAGGAGAAAACATGAATCCGTCTCTTCTTCTCTCTAGCTGTGAGTTAAATAGCAGGGCAGACTGAACCCTCAAGCCTTGGTTGGTAACTAGTCGAGAAGAGGTAACTCTGAAGTATAAACTCTGGAGAAGGCGAGAGGAAACTACTCCACAATCTTTCCCACGTGAAAAGATGTGGAGACAAAAGAAATAGACAAAAAATGAATAAATTATTCCTTTACACCTTTGATATTCTAAAATGGGTTCAGCATTATTTTTTGCCAGCAATTATGGCAAAGTGCAGTTTAGAGATATTAAAGGAAAGTAGCTGTGGAGAGCCATGATTGGCCACATTCTGAAAGGATATTGTATTTAAGGAGAAAGAGATTGCATATTTTCAAGCGTGATGGAAAGTGACTATGTTATAAAAATCATTATTCGAAACATGATCTGAACTGTAACAAAATTATCATCGACGTTGCCTGCAAAAGTACGTTGAAGTCATTTTTCTTTCACAGAATTTATAAGAAGGTAACATATTGAAGAAAGAGTATGTTAATCAATCAATCAATCTTATATATATATATATATATATATATATATATATATATATATATATTTATACACACACATATATATATATATGAAATAAAAGTCTGGGAATGTTATATGTAGGACTAAAATGTACAATGGGTATAGATAACTTGCTCCAGGCAGATCGATATCTCTATAAGTCGATAGAGGAATAGATCGATTGGTCGATAGACAGACGTTAAGAAGATACAGACACTTATGAAGGTATTTCTGTTTATTAATATTTTCCAGTAGAATATATTTGAACCTCTAAGATTTATGTAAGTCATATAATGAATAGACAAGTGTCATACAATAATCATCACATCAGCAAGAAATCCTCGTCATGGCTGACCCAACACAGAAAACTGATATATTTAAATCAATAATGACTTAGTCATATTTCTGGTTTTTATTTTGCGAAAATCGAAACGTTTTCAGATAGTTCCTCATATGTGACCATTTTTAACAATATCTCTTCCTTTTTGACCCCTATATTACCGAGATTCTAAACTGTTAATAAACCTCTACTTATACTTAACATCAGAAAGAGATCATTGAAATTTCCAAGCAATATAATGAAAAGCATTCAATATATACATGTCTTATTAAAAAAAAGTGCGGCGATAGCACGAAGGACAAGAGCTGTTTATATGCCGTTTGAAACAAAGAAGAGAGCACTGAACTCTTATGTTATATCTGTCCTCGTATTAGGCAGTGAAAGTTGGACAATCTAAATGAAGAAGAGATTTGAAGCTAAGGAAATGTGGTTCTACAGAAGGATGCTGCGAATATCATGGACTGAACATGTGAATCAATCTCCTCACAGATGAAGAAGAGACTTAAAGCAACACAAATTTGGATCGATAGAAGGATGCAGCGAAAATCGTAGACTGAACATGTGAATCAGTCTCTTCAGAGATGAAGAATAGACTTAAAGCAACACAAATGTGTTTCTATATAAGGATGCTGGGAATACCATAGACTGAACAGGTGAACAACGACGAAACTTTCGAGGAAATGGAATCAAAAAGGACATTTAAACTTAACATCAGAAATAGATAGTTGGAAATTCTAGGGAACATAATGTAAAAAGAGAACTTAGAAAATTTGAACACCTCCACAGCAAGGACACACCGTGCAACTTACTTAGTAGCAAACATCACATATTACACTATTTACACTATTTATATCGTTCGAACTATTGTACTCATCTTTATTGCCATATTCACGTCGTTTCGGCCGTTGTACGCTCCGGTTTTCTTTATGTGATATACGTTGGAATTTTGAACCAAACACTTTACTTCGTTCACCGGGGTAGATTGTTCTAGTTACACGTGTTATGCCTTTTCTGGACATCTCAGTTTCAGTTATTTCACTTACATATTGAGGGAAAAGGGAGATCACCGCTCCTTGTGGGATGAGGTTGAAATAATAAGCAGAGATCATTACGAGAAAATATGAAAACTTAAGGAATCAGCGCATATGTTAAGCCACAAAAATCTCTTAAGCTGGCCAAGCGTAGGCATGAATACAATATGGGAACTTGTAATATAGACTGCTAAAGAAAACAACAATAACAACAAGTTGTAATATGATCTCTGGTAAAAAATGAAACTCAGACATTAGTGGACTAGACCCAAAGAGTTGTCAGTTCAATATCTGGCCACAGCAGAGGTGTACAAAAACTTGGAGATTTGAGTTACTAAAGGGAAATAAGTGAAACTGAGATATCCAGAAAAGGCATGGCACGTGGAACTAGAATAATCCACCTCGGTGGACGAAATAAAGGGGTCGGTTCGAAATATGGAATACAAAAGAGGGTGAAGATGCTTCATTCGCTAGATAACAGTTGTAGCATAGCAAAAGACGATAATGGGTATGCCCCCATTCACATAAATAAAGTAGTAAATACTATATGTTGGTCTGCAGTTGGAGATTTGTCTCCAGCTGTCCTGGTCAAACTCTCCGCCTCCGGGTAGAGAGCATCCCCAGACGAGGCTATATCGAAGGGCAGAGTCTCGTCTCGGGAAACAGCTACCCGATCCCGTTTTATACGGGGTCTACGGGGAATGTTTGGCCGAGCCTACGGGCTTGGATACCCTATATTAAATTCGGCCTTGCGCCACAAGTGAATTCCACAATGAATCTTTAACTGCAGGATATATACCAACCGCCCTACGCGGTCAGTATATATCCTGCTGTTGGAGATTGATTGCGGAATTCACTTGATTCCCTTCTAGCAGTTGACTATTTCTCTACACGCCGCAAGTGAATCTTATATGTGTTGTTCTTGTCGTAAGTATTATCGTTCATTACCAATCTCCGTGTGACTATTCTGTTCAGTAACCTTCCCTAGGTTACAAAAGTAACAGTTTAAAATAACTTCTGTTCTTTTCAGTAATTATTTAGTACGATTATGGTATAACTATCGCCCCTTTTGGGATCAAGAGGCATGTGTATGTCAGCTTTTAGTTTCATAGAATCAGTAGTTTAAGTCATTCTTGGAGTAGGACACACACACATATATACACAGATGATCAGATATTTCAGTTTATTTAAGAGATCAAATAAAACACCTTTCTTTTTGCTGTTTTTCTGTCTTTCTTCCTTTCTCTCTTTTTATCTCTACGTCTTTTATTTATTTTTATTTATTGTTACTTTTATCTTTTGACTTTTTTTTTCCCAAGCAAAGGAGTTAAATTTCCCAGGGGAAATATCCATAACAACTCTATCACTTACGTATTCTTGTCCGTTGTTATCGAGACACAGTCCAACAGCTTCCCCCTATTCCAAACGGCTCTTCACAGCGCACACCGACACAAACAAACTCGCCCCCTGCTGTCAAAGACCCATCAACAAATGTAACCAATGGCTTAATAAGAACAACAGCTGAACAAATAAAAAATCGCAGTGAAAATCTTTTCACCTCCCTCCTACACCAGACACCACAGATCTGTAGGTTTTACTTTGCTGTTGGGCAGAACAGTGGTCTTGTGGAGAGGACACCTGCGAGCACAGACAAGAAAATAGTTTTTGAATCTGGTAACGCAGAAAATGAATATAATTCTATCAGAGCGAGCAATACAAATGCAAAAGGACATAAAAGTATGTTTCATAGAATACTCAAAAGCATTAGAAAAGTTACGAGAGAAAAAAAAACTATTTAACCTTTTAGAAAAACTTGATTTATTTGGAAAAGACATTAGAACAATTTCGAAAATTTACTGGGAACAAAAAGTCAGCACACGGACAGAAAATGAACTATACAAGTCCACAAAAATAGAAATGAGCTTAAGACAAGGATGCGTCTTCTCGCCGGACTTATTCAAACTGCACAACGAGGCGATCTTAAGTGAATGACAACTCCTATTATGATCTTATATTGGTGGGTACAATCTTAAAATACGTAAAATATATAGATGAGGCCATATTAATGGCAGAACAAAACAAAAAAAAACTGCTTTAAAACCTGAACACGGTAATATAGCAAAACAGGAAGAACGGACTAGCTATTAAACGTAGCATAGTTTAAGCTGTCTTTTCGTTTCTTTTCTTTCAGTTAACATAGCTAGGGGATCAGAAATGTAGTTCTACAGAAGGATGCTGAGGATACCATGAACCAAACATGGGATCAATGGCAAAATTATGGAGAAAATGGAAACAAAAAGGAAACTAATACGTAACATCAAGAAGAGACGGTTGAGGTTTCTGGGATACATAACGAGGAAGGAGGGATTGGAAAATCTGATACTCACAGGGCAAATAGAAAGCAAGAGGGACAGAGGAAAATAAAAAAAAAATAAAGAAAAGCATAACCTACTCAGTGCGCCTGAGTAAACAGATGAAGAGACAGAGTTTAGGAGATATCATAACAAGAAAAAATATATTAAAAACTACATGCAATTTTGGAGAGTCATGATAGAATATTTAGTGATGAAGATAATCTTCCCTGTGTTAATTGGAAAAACAATCAATTTAAAAATATATTTTAAAAAATGACAACATAATTTCACGCATGTCTAAGAATTAGAGACTATTTACAGAGATGCCTCAGCTAAATTACTGTCACGAAGGGGAAACGCGAGAGAGAATTTTCCTGAATGTCTCATATCAGAACATAAGACGGGGCCATTAGAAACGTTTCTCTTTTGATAGTTCAAGTGCCACCATTTTTTAATTTTAAAAATTCTCTTCCCCATTCCTTAGAATCAGGTAGGTGTCCATAATATTTCAGTCAGGCCAATATCAATTCATCCTGTCACCCGGCGAACACATAAGATTCGTGTGAATATATTCTTCTGGATAAGGCAAAAAACAGAAATTGTTTTTTTAAGTAATATTTTTAGATTTTATCTTATGTCAGAAAGAATAATAGTTGTCTACATCTGATCATATCCAAATGTTTGTCTCGAACGGATAAAAATATTTATATTGTTAAACGTATCACAAATTCTACAGACAGTAAACAACAATAATAATCATAATAATAGTAAACAAATGCTATTAATCGGAAACGGATAATGAAAAGTATTGGGAGTTAGAATAAGGACAGAAAGCTTTTACACAATAAATGCTTATTTATTCAATAGATCTCCTTCTTGTCGATCCACAGCAGAATAAGTACAGCATTACAAATTTTACAAGCATATGAATAAACTGACTGTAAGGGGTTAAAAAGATTGCATCGTGACAGACACTTGTTCGGCCTGTCGTCAAACGCAACATATCAGATTTTACAAGCATATGAATATACTGACTGTAAGAGGTTAAACGCATTGCATCGTGACAGTTTTTTGTTTGGTCTGTCGACAAACCAGATTTTAAAAGCATATGAATATACTGACTCTAAGAGATTAAAAAGATTGCATAATGACAGTCTTTTATTTGGCCTGTTGTAAAGCACACCATAACCGATTTTATAAGCATATGAATATATTGACTGTAAGAGGTTAACTGTATTGCCTCGTGACAGTCTTTTGTTTGGCCAGTCGACAATCTCAACATCTCAGATTTTACAAGCATATGAATATATTGATTGTGAGAGGTAAAAATGATTGCATCGTGACTCACTTGTTCGGCCTGTCGACAAATTTAACATATCATATTTTACAAGCATAGGAATATACTGACTGTTAGGGGTTTAAAAGGATTGCATCGGGACAGTCACCTTTTCTACCTATCGTCAAACTCAACATATTTTACAAGCAAGATTTTACAACCATATGAGTATATTGACTGTAAGGTGTTAAAAGGATTGCATCATGAGAGTCACTTGTTCGGCCTGTCGTCAAGATATAGGACAAAATGTTACACTTTCCATGAACAAACTTAGATAAATAGACAGAAATAAAGGAATAGAATAAAGTAAAAAGAGAAATGCATTGAGTTTAAGAAGAAAAACATGGCAAAAAGAAATAAATGGATCCATCGACTTGCCTCGGCTTAGTTTAATAGCTAGCGAGGTTAACTAAAACTATTGAACTATCCTCATTGGGAACTCCATACAAAGATTCGACATTAAATAACCTACATAGGTTGACATGTCTTAAAATCAACCACCCTAAACTTATAAATCACTTGATAAATCAATAAAAGACTGGAATAGATAGATATACAAGTAGAGAAATAGATTGACAAGATAATATTAAAAATGGGTACCATATATATATATATAATGTGTAAAAGCAAAATTGTCCAAATCGTGTAACAGCAAAAATGTTCAATTGTTAGATTAAGCTCTGAAACGTTTTATCTTAGAAGTTATTAGAGGTCTCATACTGGAATTCTCCGAGGTTTTTATAACACTATTGGATTCTCCATTGAGCAATAAGAACGTATAGTTACTCCCTAAACTTAACAGAATAATCGTGATGAAATCGATCATAAACGAAAATGACATGTTCATCATTAATTAATCATAGCTAAGGATCAATAAGCTCATATAAAGATTGAAATAATATTATATATATATATATATATATATATATTCCAGGATCATTTTTTCAACTTATTCAAGATGATCTTCCCTCTCTAACCTTCTAACTTTCTGTCTTGGGGTAACAAGGTGCCACTTAGTTTTCACGTACGAATTCATTTTCAAGTCTTTTTTCACTAGTCTTTGGATTGTCATAGCTGAAACTCCTCTCTCACGTGCCAAACTTCTTATGGATTGAGTTGGATTTTTTTCTAATTGATCTCTTTAACTCTAAGCTGAAATGATGATCCCTCTTCTTGTTGTGACCTCCTGATCCAGTTTTCTCTCTACTGTTTTCTCTTTTTAAAACTTATTCACCGTTCTCATGATGGTTCTTGAATGGAAGCCAGAGTATGAATGTTGGTACCATTACCGATGGCCTAAATGATCTTTTTCCTTTCGCCACTCTGAAGACAGGGGGTCTAACACAAAACGATTTTAACCTGTTCTCTTTTTAGCTAAATAATTTACAAGCGTTTTTTAGTAATTCTTACGAAAAATGGTGTCAAGATAGCTAAACGTCTCATCTGATAATCTGTAAAAACGAAACTCAATTAGTTTAATAGTTTTGGAGATATTAAACATTTTGTGGGATAGATAATTATGCTGTTACACCCGGTATATATATTTGTGTGTGTATTGTTTAAAATTTGCTACATTTATAGGGGAATAATACTCAGTATTGTGTGTAGAGTATATATATATATATATATATATATATATATAAAGTTTAAACCAAAGAAGTTATGAAAAAAAAGTACACACAATCACAAGTGCAGGATTATGAAGAAGCATTATTAAAAAAAAAATCAAAACTGTCTTTCCCCTTCCTCAATTAAAGAAAATGTGTTCTCTAGCAACCCTGCTTTGTAGACAAACCTTACCAGAGAGCACATCCTCTTTTTTTTAAAACCATTTCACCCCAAGCAAGACGGGATGCCACTAGTACGTAAAGGGTTTCAGAGTTGAAGCGAGAGTAAAGAGGCGTGATGGAGAATAGGGTGAAGAGAAGGGCAGGGAATAGTTCAAGGCATCTCGAGATGTCGATTGACATTACATTTGAATAGTTGGAGATTATAGCTATCAGGGAAGCAAGTAGGAAGAAGAGAGTTCCACAGACAGGAAGTGCAAGACATGAAGAATGAAAGGGTTTTCGACCGTGATGCCAGCCTAGTAGATGTTTGTTTCATGCAGTCTGGGAACTAGCGAAAAAGCTCGTCGTTATCAAGAAAGTATATTTGTTTTAAAGACAAATTTCGACAGCAACGTCTTTGAAAGCTGACTGAAGACGACCAACCACATTGCTTATCCGTCTCTGGATCTTAACTGAGGACCTTAAATAAACAAAAATTTTTTAATTTGACCATATATGGCAGCAGTATTCCATGCAAATTTCAACAATCTTGAATGCGCAGGCTTGTAGGCTTAATTTACAGCATTGAAAAAAATTATAGTAAAACTAAAAGAACGTTTAGAGTTATAAAGAATACCTTTTGATTAAAAATGAAACAAAAAAATATATATATATATATATATATATATATATATATATATATATATATATATATATATATATATGGGGAATAATTTTATATTTTTGAATTTATTGTGACATTTTCCTTCATCGACTAAATTTTTTTCGAAAGTTACGACTACAAAATGTTACGAACGAAAAAAGCGGATTTTAGAATTTTTAAAATTTAAAAAAAAAATTTTCCCAAACCCAATCTTTTTTTTTCTAAAATCCGCCGAACCCCTGTTCGTGCGCATGTGTAAAAGTAACAGCATCAAAAAATGCAAATTTAGTCCGATGAAGTCCTGAAGTTTTTAATGATCACAAGTAAACTGTGGACTGTCATCTTTTTTACTTTGAATAAATTTCCCCATTGGAATACTTTTCTTGATATATAAAAATATATATATCGTTATCTATATATATATATATATATATATATATATATATATATATATATATATATATATATATTATAAAAAAAGAAAGAACAGTAAGATATATAATCCAGTGTTCTTATTGATATTTTTTTTTTTAAAAAACAAATGCTCATGTAAATTTACAGAGCATAAATATTCTAAATCCATTAATTCATAATATATATATATATATATATATATATATATATATATATATATATATATATATATATATATTTAATGAAAGCAACAAAATAAAATCAATATCAGTGTCAATATAAAACATATTCAGCCGTATGGATATCCATACGAAATGAATATTGCTATATATATATATATATATATATATATATATATATATATATGTATACTAACAGTAGAGTTTACCAGAAAATAAAGGATGTAACAGTTCAATTGATAGATCAAGTATCGACCAACATAAAGACTGAAAAATAAAACTGACAAAGATTATTGTTTTAGGTTGACGGACACGCATGTCTTAATTAGTTTTTTTTTTTGTTTTGATTTTTTTTTTTTTTTATGAATTGGTCAAACCCAAACTCAAACAAAAATTGTTTTCAATCGTTATGAGTCTACCGATTGAATAGAAAAAATTATTATAAACAATTGTCTTGTAAATGGAATTTTTAATTTTTCTGAATGTAAAAATAAAAGAAAAATTTTGCAAGACAATAAGAAACACTAAAAATCAAAAAAAAAAAAAATAAAAGTTTTGTTGAAATCGGTTGAAAAATGTAGGAAATCCGATCACATATATAAAAGAACACAGACACAACAAACAAAAAAACAACCTGGGTTTTATAATAACTATAATTCGATATGAGTTGTCCCCTTTCATTCAGTGATGATATTTCATCGTTTTTTCAAATTGATTTCATTGTTTTAACAATTATTTTTAAAAATTTTGACTGTTTGAAAAATAACCACCGCAACGTAATTTTATTTAAATGTGAAAATTTGAATGAAATCGGTTGAAAAAATTGTAGAAAATCTGATCCAATATATAAACGTACAGACACACACACACACACACACACACACACACACACACATACACACACACACACATGGGATTTTATAATATCAAAGATATATATATATATATATATATATATATATATATATATGTATTCATGAATGTGGAAGTGGGTAGAAACTTTTTTTTCGTAGGCTTTTTCAATTCATTAGTTTTGACGCTGCGTAACAACGTGTTATTGGGAATGGCAGGCAATCGATGTTACGAGGTCCTCCTGCAAAATCAGATGTTTGTAAGACAAAATATATTTAGGATTGCATATTAAAAAAGCAATTTATCGATGAAAATCAGTCGGAATTGTTTTTTAATTTTAGAGTTCTTTTCTATCAGGACAAAATCAGGCCTTTTTTAATGCAGATCCGTCCAAAAAATTAACTCAGATAGTGCCCTAATACTCACTTGATCTTGCAACGTCAGATAATCCCTTATTGAGATCTCTGCAAAACCCTGATTATGAAAAGGACTTTCAATTCTTTGGAAGTCTGTAAAAAAACAATAGACCTAATCATAATCCAGAATGGCACTAAATACGAGAAGGACGGAATGATGAAGCCACTTCAAAGATGAAGAACGACAGTGGAACAAAACTGCACATACATTGTTGAAGAATTTTACGTAAAAATATCTGAATATCGTCTTTGAAATTAACTTGAAAAATGCTACGGATTTTTGTTCCGGCCCAATAAAATGTCTTTGTTTAATAAATACAATTAAATTGCTTAATGAAAATCTATACAGATTTTGAAGATATAGTCGATATTTAGAATGTAATATAAAACAATTGGATACAAAATCAACACTTCATGATGACGATTTATTGAAAACAAAAATATATGCCAATATATGGATCGGAAAGAATGAACCTACTTTAAAGGCGAAATAGAACCATGCTTGATTATGAAAGTTCTTCATATTTATATATATTTCAAAATATTTGCGGATCAAACAGTAAATCCTCCTGCAAATTTGAGGTTTTGTTCCTTCTGAACCATTTAATCCAAATATACAAATATTTAGTTTTTACTAAAAATAACGTTTATATAATAATATATATATATATATATATATATATATTTTATATATATATATATATATATAATAATTTTTTTTAAATGAAAACACACATATTGGTTATATATATATAAATATTTATTTATATATATATATATATAATAAAAGTTTATATATATATATAAGTTTGCCTAAATATAAAAATTATTTCATGTATATATATATATACATATATATAATAAATATTTATATATAAATATATATATATTTATATATATATATATATATAATAAATCATATATATATATAAGAATTTATATATATTTATATATATATAATAATTTATATATATATAATAGTTTATATATATATATATACATATATATATAAATAGTTTATATATATATATATATATATAGTATAATTCCCATATATATATATACATATTTTTATATATATATGAAAAATTTAGTTTATATATATATATATATATATTTATATATATATATATATATTATTTTATATATATATATATATATATAATATATTCTATATATACATATATATATATATTTTTTTGTATATATATATTATTTATATATATATATACATATATATAATAGTTTCTATATATACATATATATATAGTTTATATATATATATATTATTTTATATATATATACATATATAAATAGTTTCTAAACAATATACATATATATATAATAGTTTCTATATATATATATATATATTTTATATATATATATAATATTTATATATATATATATAATACTTTATATATATATATATATATATATTTATATATATAGTTTAAATATATATATATATAAAAAGTTTATATAAAAATAATATATATATATATATATATATATATATATATATATATATATATAAATATATAAAGAGAGAGAGAGAGAGAGGGAGAGCGAGAGATTCAAAATATGTGTACATTTATCTTGATCCCTTACACATTGCTCCAGATACTTTTATAGACGCAGTTCACTGGGTTAAAATGAGCAATCATTTATTCGGTACTTTTATGACAGCACGAAATATGCACACAGAGGAGAGCTCGGCTATTTGGCATATGATCCAAGAGATGAAGTCGACAGCTAAAATGTGGCCAACGAATATGAAATGACAGGAGGCATCATGAACGTTGCACGTTCCAGGCTGGGCAAAACATAAATTATCAGTGTGCATCTCTTAGAAAGATGACAACGTCAGTTGAGTTTATGTAAATCGTTTGTATGTTGATTTTCGTCTGGGGTCCGCCCAAACCGACGTGGCTTCCTCTAGCATTTTCGTCAGGGGTAATGACAGCACAACGAGTTTTTTCAATCAAATAGTAGAACCCATCTATAGAAAAATAAAAAGAGATAAGCAACAAAATATCTGTCTTTATCTTTAAGATGAGGTATGATTACTTGCATTATTTACATTATTCAAACTGTAATCCTCATCTTCATTGCCTTATTCACAACGTTTCGGTCTTTTTCAGGTGATTGGAATTTCTAACCGGATCCTTTATATCGTCAATCACGATAGATTGTTCTAGTTCCACGTGCCATGCCGCTTCCGGATATCTCAGTTATTTCCCTTTAACTCAATCCTCCAAGTTTTGGTTCCCCACTACTGTGGCCTGGTATTGAACTCACAGCTCTTTTGGGTCTAGTCACTGGATCTAACCAATGTCTTTATTACGACTGAGTAGTGAGTTCGATCCTCACTGGGTGCCGACTTTCGTCCTTGTGCCCCATCTAAGCTACGCCTGGAAAATCACTATATATATATATATATATATATATATATATATATATATATATATTACATTATTTTTTTTTTTTTATTGTCGTTTTTTATTCGAGGTTTTATCTGGATAAGAGTTTTAAGTTTTGGCAGGTTGTGCGTTGGTTACATCAACAGTTTTTGTTTTTCTCATACAAGAAAAAACAAATCAACGATTTTTGTTTTTTCTTCTCTCTCTCTCTCTATATATATATATATATATATATATATATATATATAAGGAAAAAAAATCCATTGATGTAATCAACGCACAACTTGCCAAATCTTAAAACTCTTATCCAGATAAAGCCTCGAATAAAAATGACAATATTGAAAAAAGAGAGTAAAAAGGCCTAAGGCATACGCAGTAAAGTGTTCGAAGCCCAGATTCCATAG
This sequence comes from Acanthosepion pharaonis, assembly GCA_903632075.3. Classification (NCBI taxonomy): domain Eukaryota; kingdom Metazoa; phylum Mollusca; class Cephalopoda; order Sepiida; family Sepiidae; genus Acanthosepion; species Acanthosepion pharaonis. The sequence goes on along the minus strand of CAHIKZ030001365.1, from coordinate 600,165 downwards.
ACAGAGCAAAAAACGCTTAACAACGTTAACTCCTCTGAAAAGATGGCTTTATTCGTGACCTGAGTTTCACGTTCAAGTGATCTTCAGTGTGTACAATCGGTCTGTAAGAGAAATTCGAAAAGACATAATAATAATAATAATATTTATTGTATATTTTAGGCCATTAGTATAAATAGAATCATGAGAAAAATAATCAAAATTAACATTTTCGAACATACCTGTGTCTTTCTTATGAAAAATACTTTTTTTTTAACTTTTTTAATGGAGAAAGGTTTGTTGTGCGCATGAGCAGTTTTATTCATTTGTTTATTTATTATTAAGACTCTGTGACAATAGGTGAATTGTAGATGATACAGGATTATTTAAATTAGTGTATATTGTTTTAATCAATCTGGAAGGATAAAAGATCATTTTTTTATGCTTCTACAACCCACCTTCTCTGGTGGGTGTGAGATTTTCATATTAATTAATATGTCTTAATACGCGTATAATGGTATTCCTGTCTGTGGGAATGATTTACTATACTGATTAACCCATTTAGCCCAGCGTTCCTGAACAATTTTAACCCTTCTGACCGAGCTCCAAATAATTGGTATGTAATGTTTCAGGGTAGATGTAAAAATAGTTACGAAAAATATAATAATTATACTTAGCAGGGAGAGAGTATGAATGCATACCTTCACTTTATCGCCAGAATTCTTTTTTGTGTACCAGCCTACTCAGCATGTACCGCATCTCTTGTTGCACAAGAAGTGCTGGCATGTTATGCAGCAGACTGAAGACTTCACAGCCTTGACGGGATAGTCTTTGTAGACCACGGCTGGGTTTTTTTTCTGCTCGAATTGATTGTATTTATAAGCGCACACAACACAGAGGTTGTTAGTGGAGGCATCTTCTGGTATCACTGTGAGGTGGAGGCCGATATATTGCAGGCGTTCCAGAGTATCAGCATTGACTGACTGGACTGCAGCTGGTCGGAACGCACCCACCAGATCTATGCAGTATTGATCTAGGGACCTTCCGAAGCTGAGGGACTTGGCTTGTTGGCGGGGAAGCTGCTTGGAACAACACATATTTATTGTTGATGGCTCACATGAGAAAATTGACGAAGAGACATCTTGGCCAGCAGTGATGATGGTATGTCTTGTACAGATGTGTTATCTGGTCATTTTTTTCAGTCTTTCCCCCATGTAGTGCTTGTAGTCACTGACCAGAAATAAGATGACGTAATCAATTTGCAAGAGCTTTCGTTGATACTTTTTGGAATGTTCTTTGCTCCGCATACTGAATCATCAAACTCAATGTCATTTGCCTCACATAGCATATTCCAACCTTCTAGATTTTCTCTTACATCTTCTTTAACATCACCGGAGTCTGTGATGACACGCCTTCTTTGATCAGCTGATTCTGCATCCTCAATTTCATTTTCACTCTCTGTAGCAAAATCGTCCTATTCGAATCCCACTTCAGAGTAACCATTGTCATACTCGAGTTCCTATAAATCATCAAGTATATCAATTACTTGCTGCGCGGTGTAGAGTTTTTTCCTCGCATGTTTTGTCCCTGATTGCTTCCCTGACGGTCCAGGTTGAAACTCTGCACGCTTCGTGGTTAATAGATCTTTTTTCTTTTTTATCCAAAACACATGCACAAAACACAATAAAAAGGCGCGGACATGTTGGTATAACGTTCGATGACATCAGAATATTACGTCTTTTCTGACTGGCTCTTCAAAATAAGACAACCTATAACCAAACACAACGCAAGTGCTTACCCACTGTTCAACCAGTGGCTGGCCATTACGTCATTATTCTCTACCAGCAGTAAAGCGGTGGTTAGGGGTCAAAGGGTTAAATCTAGTTTCTTTTTTCTTTTTTTTTTTTTTTTTTTAGAGTTCTCGTTCTCCGAGACTGGCTACCGCCCAAGGCAAGAGAGACTTGTTTGCCCTTGTATTTAGTGCATAACTTGAAGAACATTGATTCTTGCCTTTTTCCAAGAACAATAGTGCGAAGTAAACGAAACACAACCGTCCTGGACTTAACCCTTTGAGCACTGACCGCCGCTTTACCGGTGGTAGAGAAAAATGACGTAAGCTACCAGTTGAACGGTAGGTAAACATTTGTAACTATTTCTATATCTACCGTAAAATTTTACATACCAATTATTTGCGACTTTTGACCCAGGAGCTCAGGCAGAAGGGTTAAAATTGTTTAGGAACACAGGAATCAAAGGGTTAAACTCAGTTTGGCGATTTTACGATACGTGCATATATACAGAAACGCAAGCACACATAGGTATATATACTAATTAGTGATGTAATAATACAATAGGCAGCATTTATTATTCATGTGCCTAAAAACTTCTATTCACTTAAACAATTACGGATATACATCTCATATTTCCCTTGCCTTCAATATGCACTGTGCGTATCAAATTCTCCAATCCCTCTTTCCTCATTAAATGCCCAAGTAAATTCAATTGCGTCTTTCTGATTCTAAGTGTAAATCCTTTATCTCTAAAACTTCCTCGTTACTCATATATGAAGTTCATGGGATTCTCAGTATCCTTCTGTAGAACCACATATTTGTTGCTTTAAGTCTCTTCTTCATTTGTGGGGAGATTGTGCAGCATTCACTGCCATACAGGAGGTCTGATATTACATAACAGTTCAGTACTCTTTTCTTTGTTTCCAACAGTTTTCCAGTTTCTACATACTTTGCTTAACTTTTGGAGAGCATTTTTCCCTGTTCCAATAGGCTTTCGGATTTCAGTGTCGCATTTTGAGTCCTCTGTTAAAACACTTCTTAGTTATTTAGATGATTGTAGTTTGCTTGATTTTGGTACCCCCAATTTGTAGTTCGTATTTTGGGCCTTCCTTTTGCTTACAACTATATATTTTGTCTTTTCATAAGTGGTGTTTACTGCTTTTTCTCGCCTTTTATTGTAGAAGTTCCTGTTGTTTCCTTTTGTGTCTGCTATTAATACTGTGTCATCTGCATATCTTGTTAAGATTATGGCCGCTAATAATGAATCCTGACAGGCCTTCTAATTTCTTAAGGATCTCGTCATTGCAAAGGTTGAATAACAACGGCGAGAAGACATCATTGTCATACGGTTCTTTTTATTTTTGTGTATTTATTGAATTCATTTTCTATCTGTAATTTAATAATTAATTTAATTTGTAATCTATATTTAAAAAAATAATTTACCCAAAGGAAGGTGATAATGTCACTAAGAAGCAAGGGGCTACTTGGAGTGAAAGAGAATGAAAAGAAGGAGCCGGAAACCCAATCCTAACCAGGAAACAAAGTATAAACCTCTACTCCTGTCCAAAAGACCGGGGAGGAGTGTGAAAGGGGAAAATAGGCGAACCTATCTTCTACTGCAGGTAGTTTGATCATAGTGTAAGTTCTGGAATTCAACTGCTTTTTTTAATAAAAGGAAATTCAGATCAGATTTTACACGTATTTTTGCAAAATAAGAAGTAAATACTCTCAAGAATCAACAACATTTAATTGCGTTACCTTTCTTCAAACTTGATATGATTTCTTATCTGGCCATTTATGAAAAAAATAAAGTAATTTATCTTATCTGATATTTTGCAGTCGGGGAAGAAAAAGACCGAAACATTAACTATACGAGTAAATAAACTAGGTATGGTTATTTAGTACGATCAATTTTATGGATCATATTTCCATTTATTCAAAATATACCCTGATAAATTAAAGGTAATGTTTAATTTATAGTAGAGAAACATGTAATATTTTAATAAAAGAACATCTCGGAGAAAGTTATTCTACTAAAAAACAAAACAAAAACAACATCAACAAAACAAAACGCTCAGCACTCGTCACATTGACGAATGTCAGTTGTTTGACCTCGCCGCAAAGTATGGGATCTGGCGACTCACTGTCCATTGATCCATCCCTTCCTTCAAGAATGAACACAGGACAACAGGATAAAGAGAAAAATAAAAACATGTCAACTTTGTCCTCACAGCAACAACCTCGGATCAAACAACATCCTCGGATCAAACAACCTCAAATCAAACCTTCCATTGCAAATGTACAGCTAAATAGTAGAATTTATACCAGGAAAAATCATGGAAATATTCACTCGCACTGCATATTCCTAGAAACCCAAATATGTTTCGATTTTAAATAAGCCAGAAAGTGTTGATAAACCGTAAAAAGGTAATACGAAAATCCCCTAGAGCTGTTTTTGGTCTGATCAATCACCAGCTACTCTGCAGTAGATGCTCTTTTTTATAATTTGACTCCAAGCAAAGATGCAAAAGATTACTTAGTGTGAAAGAATATGAAAAAAAATTATACAGGAGAGACAACAATAAAAGAACTGAAAGCAAATAGATAGAATATTTAAAATGCATTAAATATTTGAATATCAAACTAGAAAGGAAATCAGGATTTTTTTTTGTTCGTGAAGTCAATCCAAAAGGAAAGAAGAATATTTTTATATGTTTATGAATAATATAAGCACAAATGATATTCCGTTAAAATATGATTTATTACATGAGGATAAATCAAACTTGTATACTATTCAGATACCAGTTTATCCTCGTAGTAAAGAAATGACAGTCATATTTAAGTAATTTATATTATTATCATATCAGTGAGCAGAGTTTCAGATGACTTCATTATATTTATTTATACGCTTTGAGAATGGCATACATCCATCTTTTCTTCTTCCTGTTATTGATTAATTAATAGGACTTAGTAAATTAATATTATCGCTACCAAATTCTTAAAATTTAAAAATATTTTATGGCTTGAAACAACCTGAAAAGGTTGATAAACCGTAAAAACAACCGGAACCTCTTGCAGAGATTACAGAGTAGCAATGACATCATATTTTTTTTTTTTTTTTAAGCGTTTCACTCCAAGAAAGGCGGGAAGCCAATAGGACGCAAGGGGTTACAGAGGATTTGGAGCAAGATCAGATAGGTGTGATAGAGGAAAGGATGAGGAGAAGGATAGTGGATAGATCAAGGCAACTGGAGATGTCGATTGACATTACATTTGAATAGTTGGAGATTATACCTCCCAGGGAAACTGGAATAGGGAAGGGAGTTCCACAGGCGAGAGGTGCGAGACATGAAGCTATTGGAGTAGAAGAGACGGCTACATTTATTAGTTTCAACAGTGAAAGGGTGAGAGCGGGATGCCAGCCTCGTAGGGCGCTTGAATTCATGAAGTCCGGGAACCAGCGAATGCAGCTCTTCGGAGCAATTACCATGAAATATTGGCAAGCATTTTTGTGATGGGACGTCACATTGGCTTCCTGGTGCATAAAGAGTAGTAGAACGGCTTAGGCAAAATTTGCTTTCATAATTGAACATTACACAGCGTCATTCGGTCTGCCAGTTAATCCGCTTGCCACACTACTGGTTAGATGGGCAACGGTATTGTAGCCTAAATGGGATTAAGGCTTCAGACGCTCGTACCTGTAGTCAAAGTTGCAAGAAAACGATTCAGTAACAGTCTGTGTCTGAAACAACTTTTGTTCTGATCTGTGTCGTCGAAACAGTTCAGCCTGCACATACTGCCCCGAAAATGTGTTGATCTTGGCCAGCGTCTTGTCTACGTGGCTGTCTAGAATCTGGTCTTTGGATGTAGGGAAGTTAATTTGATGTTGGCAACATCAAAGCATTAACGAAAATGCCCAAAGTGTGAAGCGACTGTCTAAAATGACTAAATTTGTTAATCTATCCCGATATCAGTTATTAGTTAATTCATTCATGTATTTTACTCAACACAATGTAATACGTCCTGGGTATGACGATAGACTACATCTGCGTCCTAGGTAAGACGATAAACTACATCCAACAGCAAGAACTCTGATCAGGAGTTTTTGAGGAGCGTGGAACCACCTCTTAATTGCTGGTGTTCCCAGGTCTACCCTGACCCGGGGTGGTAGCACCTGTTAGGGTCCCAAATATGAACAAATAGTTAACCCCCAAATTGGGGTCAAAGCACTATGAAAGTGTAAAAATAGGTCTTAATACCAGAAATACTTTGTAAAAGAAAAAAAATTGTTACCATCAATACATTATTATCAGCAATACGTTTTAGGCGAAAAAAATTTGAAGCAATCCTTATTTTGAAAAAAATATTATCAGAAATAGATTTTTTGAAGGAAAAATCTTTCTAGCAATACATGTTTGAAAAAAAATATTACCAGCAATAAAAATTTTGTCGGCATTAAATAACCTATTGAGGTTGATATGCCGTAAAACAAAACAAACCAAAATCAACACAAAGTAATATATGTTTGAAAGCAAAAAATCAACAAACATTTGAGTTTATTATTCGGCATAATAATGGATACAGTCAGGAATCTAGACGTAGATAACCAAATTCCTCAGTTGCGAAGACATGGAGAAAAGCATTTCATGCTGAGTATTTTTCCTAACTTCAAATTCTCATGAAAAACAAAACAAAAAACTCATCGCATTTCATTTCCAGAGAAATGGAATGAGGATTTTCGATGATGGCATCAAAGTTTTCTTGTGGCTTCCATGGCATCTTATCTTTGTTTCAGCTTTTATAGTTCTTCCCCGGGAAAATTAAGTAAGTAAATTACATCGTCTTTAATGAATCAGCTTTGGTCATTCTACGCTTCCTGCCAGCCTATGCGTGGTTTCCAGGTTCTTGTATTCATAAAACTTCTCTTGCATACAGAAATCATAAATAATGAAGAGGGCTTATATATATATATATATATATATATATATATATATATATATATATATATATATATATATACTACACATCAGATAACGATATATATTTTTACATATCAAAAAAAAGTATTTATTGGAAATTGTATGACAAATTGGAAAAAGTTTGCATGTAATTCGTTTTGTCTTTAAGGATCCTGAAGGACGAAACGCGTCACAAAATAAATAAAATCCAATTTGTCATTTTTCATCTCTTATCTTTCATCTTTTTCTATCTCTATATATATATATATATATATATATATATATATAGAGAGAGAGAGAGAGATAAAATTGAAATTATATATATATATAAAAATATGTATATATATATATAAAACTATTTCATTGGAATTAAGCTACCTTTAGTTAATGACCATTTTGACCTACGAATTTTAATTTTAATATGGTAGCAGTTATAGTAGCAGATACTCTCACTTCAAACTGATACCATTAACAGTTTGAAAAATATTGCGAATTTTAAAATTCGTAGGTGAAAATTGTAATTTACTAAATGTATCTTAATTCTAATTATAAAGAAAATTTACTCTGTTTAATGAAAATAAACATTGAACGCAAGTTTCTGATTCAGTTTTAGCATATTTCAAATTCTATGTTGTATTAATAGGACTCGCCTGGATTATACCAACGGATTACTACCTGTTTATATACATATATATATACATACGTATTATATATATATATATATATATATATATATATATATATATATATATATATATATATATATAACTACACAACTATCCTGTGCGGTCGACAATGCACGAAATTAAAATATAAAAATGGCAACAATTTACCCATCGCACACTGCCCGTTTATAGATCTATTATTCTACATCGAGGACTATTCTATTAACACCAGCACTCAATGTGCTATATATATATATATATATATATATATATATATATATATATATATAAATGAACACTGAAGTCAATACCGAACGGCGACAGTCTGTTTCAATGATCGGTGTTGACGTCAGTGTCCCCATTTATATATACATACACTCTCCGTTTGATATTGAACACTTGTACGGTAGAACTATATTTTTATTATCTAAGATTATATGATTTGTAAAGTTAGGTCATTAACCATTATGACTGCTGAGTCATTTACACATGTATAAATTGTGGCACGTCGCCATAATAGTGAGCACTACAAGCTTCGAACCAATGCTCTACGAGAGTGAACAGATTAAAAAGTTTGGTTTTGCCTCCGCACGAGTGAGCTTCAACTTCAAGCAGCATATTGCTTGCAAGGTTAATTGACTTTCGTTCCACAACAGCCATCACTTAAAATGTTAATTATAGATGCAGATCCACCATCATTTATATCTTTACGGATATTAGTCTGACACAAAGTCGCGAAACTTTATGTATTAGCTGTACTGTTGTACTATTGTTACCTCGCTATGCAGGCCCGTTTGGGGAAAATAGATAACTGGTATTTACGAGAAATAAGACTATACAAACAATGATTGCTCATAGGCTTCGCCATTTTTCTCGATTAGATACTCTGTTTAGATACTCTTTTTTGCCTTCTTTGCACGAGTGATGCTAACCTTCAGTAGAGTGACACCTTGTACCTTCTCAGTCTAACATTTTCCATCGACATGAATTGGAACGATTATATTGAATCATTTTCTAGATCTGCCGCCAGGAATGTTGATTCAATGTGTCGAGCTAGACAATCTTTCTCACCGGTATTTATCTTACATATTTATAAATCTCCCATTCGTCTATGCATTTAATACTGCTGCCATATTTGGTCTGGTGCTACAGTTATATATCTAGAGATTCTTGACAAAATCCAAAGATGAATCGGTAATATTATCGATTCTGAACAGACATAACGGCTCCAATCATTCTCCAGCTGCCATAACGTAGCTTGTTTGTGCCTTTTCTATAAACATTTTCGTGGCAATTGTTTTGATATGGTTTTCTCTTTTGTACCTCGACATCAGGAATTTATGCACACTACTAGATTAGAAGCAAGGTCTCATCTGTCGAAATGGCTAGATTTAGCCGTAAGTTGTATGCTTATAGTTTATTCTCTCGCAGTTTTGGCTTTCCTATCAACTACAACTATTAAAAATTTAAACTTAAGGTCAATCGTTATCTTGTCTCCTTGTACCCGGATCTTTTATGGTCATCTCTTCTCAGTAACGTTTTTTATGTTTTTTTTCATTCTCAGCATCCACCCCGTTGCGTCTTGGTGACTTTATCAAGCCAAGTGACATTCTCAATATAAAAATTAAAATATGTGTCATCAAACCATGTCTACGCTAGTTTGGAAATATCACTCAGCACTAAAACAGATACGCCATTTTACGCTGCCTCGAAAGCGTGCATATACGTCGGCATCATGTACGGTGGATTTTGGAAAGATATATAATCAAAAATAATATGCAGCGAACGTACTAATGGCATTATAAGAAAAGAAAAGTTCGATGAATGAACTTCTTCGTCGTCTGCTAGATATAGAATACTTTATTTCGGGAATTTTATAACCTGTTTTTATCGACAAATCGCTTATTAATATTTTATAATCTTCAGATATATGAATGCAAAAAACGTAGTAATTTTTTCATAAAAGTCGTCATTTTTAAAAAAACAAACAAAACAAAAACAAAAAAGTTGGCTCTCTGCGCCGCGCCAGGAAATTTTTCTCCCCGGAATCGATACTTCAAATATACAAATCAACCATTCGCCCTTGCATGGAGTATTGCTGCCATATATGGTCTGGGGCTCCTTCTGTTTACCCCGGAGTTCTTAACAAGATCCAGAGACGGATATGTAATATAATTGGCCCTGATCTGGCGTCTCGTCTACAGTCACTCTCTCACAGACGCACCGTCGCCTCTCTCTGTCTTTTCTACAAATACTTTCATGGTAATTGCTCCGATGAGCTGCTTTCATTGGTTCCCAGACTCCATGAATTCAAGCGCCCTACGAGGCTGGCATCCCGCTCTCACCCTTACTCTGTAGAAACTTTTAAGTGTAGCCGTCTCTTCTACTCCGATAGCTTCATACCTCGCACCTCTCGCCTGTGGAACACCCTTCCCTGAGAGCTATAATCTCCAACTATTCAAATGTAATGTCAATCGACATCTCCAGTTACCTTGATCTACCCACTATCCCTCTCCTCATCCTTTCTTCTATCACTCCTATCTGCTCTCGCTCCAAATTTTCTGCACCCCCCTGCATCCTAGTTGCTTCGCGCCTTGCTCTGGGTGTCATGCTTATAAAAAAAAATGCTTGTACTTGCTTAAATCAAACGAAGTTTTATTATTGAATTTTTTTCGACCTCTTGCTGAGTAAAGTGACACTGTTGACCAAGCACAGATTTTTATGGCATCGATACAAATGTGTAATCGGCATGATCTGGTCGATAGAGAAATGTATACATTTGTCTCCCAAACAAAGCAGAATACAGATAGAGCAATCGAGACTCTTTGACAGTCGACTGACGCCGTCGCCAATTCACTAGCCTAACGCGGACGAAAACGAAAAATGATCATTTTTACCGTTCTGGTATGAAAAAACGTAAACGACACTCCTTGTAACTGCAGCCTAAAAGACCATACCTGCGTATTTTCTGATTATTTTCCTTCCGCTGTTTTACGAGCAGACCATCTGTTACATAGCGACATTCTGATTTGCGACTTGCCTTTTAATGCAAACATTTCAACTCATGAATCCCAATCCTCTGAATCGCTGTCACTTAAGAAATTGCCATTTTCAGTTCTCCTCCGAAATTAGCTTCAACTAAAATTTAAGGTGAGTCCATTTTTATCATTTTATCGCACTTTATATATATATATATGTTTTAAATAAGCCATCGTATTTCTTGTATTAAGAAGCGGATGAAGTTGATATTCTGTTGGATGGTAACAATTTGCCAGTGAATAACAACGGGAAAAATAAGATTTGCTTGTTTCAAAGAACGTTCTTCGGTATTATTTTTTTAAAAAATAAATCTACCGTATATTGAATACTGCTGCTATATCTGACATGTTGCTCCTGCTAGATATCTCGCGATTCTTGACAAAATCCAAAGATATATATGTAATATAATCGACCCTGACCAGGCACCTCGACTTCACCGACGTGACGTGGCTTCCCTCTGTCTTTTCTACAAATATTTTCATGGCAATTGCACTGATACAATTTTTTCCTGGTGACCGACGACATGAATTTAAGCGTGAATTTAATTGGCAACTAGGACTCACTGTTTTACTGTTGAAATAGATTCAACGGCAATTTCTACTCGAATAATTTCTTTTCTCGCACTTCCCACCTGCGGAAATCCATTCTGATTTCTTGCTTCTCTGATAACTACAATCTTCAAACATTTAGATTCGACATGAGTTGCCATCTCCCTGTTCATTATTTGTCCTTTCCTCAATCCTCCCAATTCTCAATCTTATTTTATTTCACCCCTTTTAACACCCTCACTGCGTTCTAGTGGTATTACTGCCGTGATTGAGGTGAAATTATTTAAAAAAAAACAAACTTACATATACGTATATGTTAGCTGCAGTATTTATGTCAGTTTTTACAGAAAGTATGGCACAAGACCATAAAGGGATCTGTCCTGCATATAACTTAGCTAGACACAGTCATGTTATAATTTTCAAAAAATATAAAACATTTTCCTTACGCGTAAAAAACACGTTCTTAATTACCATTCTTACTTCTTTTTCTTTTTATGTGCCGTGTTTTTTCAGGACGTAGGCGATCATGGCTCTCCACTTCTCCCTATCTCTTGTAGCTCTCAATAATTTTTCTACCTTTGCTACTTTCCCCAGACTGCGATCTGTCATCCACTTACTTAAGCCCGGCAGGGTTTTTTTTGCGATTCTTTTCCATGTCCTTCTTTCCTATTCGTCCTGTGAGTATCAGATTCTCCAAGCCCTCCTTTCTCATTACGTGTCCCAGAAATTTCAGCTGCCTCTTCCTGATGTTAAGTAAAAGATTCCTCCTTGTTTGCATCCTCTCCAAAACCTCAACGTTGCCAACATGTTCGATCTATGATATCCTTAGCACCCCTCAGTAGAACCATACCTCCGTCGCCTCGAGTCACTTCTTTATCTTTGAGGAGGCCGTCCAGCATTCGCTGCCGTAAAGGAGGATTGATCACGTAACAGCTCAATACTCTTTTCTTTGTTACCAAAGAAATCCTCCTGTCGCGTAAACTCTGCCTGGCTCTTGGAATGAGTCTTAGAGCATCACAATACTTCTACGGATCTCAGCGTCGCACTTGCCGTCCTCTGTCAAAACACCCAGATATTTAAATTTCCGCACCTGCTTGATTTTAGTGTTCGTGATCTGTAAATCACATTTTGGGTTCATCCTTTTATTGATGACCATGCATTCTGTCTTCTTGTAGTTTATGCTTAGTCCCTTCTTCTCGCTCTCCTTTGTTACCTTCTGTAAGAGGTTTTGTAATTTATTTTCCGTGTCTGCCATCAGCACTGTGTTATCTGTGTCAGTCACCGTAATACCATAATTTCTCTAGATCTTTTAGCTGCATAGCTAAAATCTTCCGTGCCTGGCGTTTTATCAGTAAGACATATATATATATATATATATATATATATACCATGAAATGGACAAAGTCCGACAATTATTTTAAGAAATTTTTATGTTTTTTATACATAAAAATTCGGAGGACGAATATTTTCTGTGAAAATTTCTCGGACATTCAGGCCGGTAAATATTATTTAATACTGTTTATTATAAACAGAGCATTTACTTAAATATTTGTATCTATAAAAAGAATGTATAAACATAAAAAATGTCTTAATATATATATATATATATATATATATATATGTAAATATCATTTATTTTATGACCAACTATATATATATATATATATATATATATATATATATAAATATCATTTATTTTATGACCAACTATATATATATATATATATATATATATATATATATATATATCATTTATTTTATGACCAACTATATATATATATATATATATATATATATATATATATATATATATATATATTTTTTTTTTTTTGACCTATATATATATATATATATATATATATATATATATATATATATATAAATATCATTTATTTTATGACCAACTATATATATATATATATATATATATATATATATATATATATATATATATATATATATATATGCAAATTTTGTATTTCATGACCAACGTTTTATTTCTATAAAATCGATCCGATTTTTTAGTTGTTTTCGCTTCGCGGCATATTAACTTCGATTGGGTATTTATGGCTGAAACCTTAATATTTTGTACGCAATTTTATTTTAATTATTTATTCATTTATTGGAAATTATAATGATCGTTACTAATTAACATGCTACTGGGGTCGGAGGTGAATTCATACCCCATTCCCAAGGGTATTTGCGTCTAAGTGAATATAAAGAACCTAACTCGGCTCCATGATTAATAATTTCGAGCTATTATCCATCATACCAACGACAGATCCATGCTTACAGCATCTTGTATTTTCAAGCGGTCAACCATCTTGGTATAGATCTGGCTTGACGTTGCTTAACTTCATAAGCCGATCAGATTTGTGTGAGTCTGTTTACTGGGAAGAGCGTGAGAACATTCCTAGACCCCCCCCCAAAAAAAAAATCCGAATAAAACAAACTGTAGATTGAGATTTTTTTTAGCACAATACCAGTGAAGAATAAATCAATTTCCAGTACGATTTCTGATTTAATTATAACCGTACGACATCTTCTTTATCGCTTAACCTAAATGATCTGATTTATCAAGGGAGATAACTCCAAATATATTAAAGGCTATTTATTGAGAAGCTTCACTTATAACTTTGAAAACAAGTAAAATATTAATGCTACAAATACGACTATATATCAATTTGTCGAACGATTATTCAGTAGTCAATGGATTTTCAACGGTTGTTTTTTTGTGTCGTGCCAGAAATATTTTCTCGTTTGAGTCCGTCCTTGAAATCTATAAATAAACCACCCGTCCTTGCATGAAATATCGCTGTCATATTTGGTCTGGTGCCCCCGCTGTACGTCTCGATGTCCTCGACAAAATCCAGAGACGAATATGCAATGCGATAGGTCCTGATCTGACATCTTGTCTACAGTCGCTTTCTCACAGACGTGCCGTGGCTTACCTCTGTCTTTTCTACAAATATTTTCACGTCAACTGTTCCGACGAGCTACTTTCGCTAGTTCTCATGAATTTAAGCGAGCTACTTGGCTGGTGTCTTGGTCCCACCCTTTCACTGTCGAAACTGTTAAATGTAAGTTTCTTCTACTCAAACAGCTTCTTCTCTCGCACTTCCTGTCTGTGGAACTCATTTCCACTTGCTTGCTTCCCTGATAACTATAATCTTCAAATATTCAAGTGTAATGTCAATCGACATCTTCTTATACCTTGATCTTTTCCCCCGTCCTTCTCTGTATCCTTTCCACAAACACGTCGTTTTACTCTTCTGTAACTCCTTGCGTGCTAGTGGCACTCCTGCCTTGCTTGGGGTGAATTGCTTAAAAAAACAAAAACAACATTTCTATGATTTGACGTATCATTTATGCGAAAGTGTTTTCCATCATATAAAAATAATTCCAGTTAGGATTTGATAAAATCGTCGCAGACTTCTTCGATTGTTGACCATACACTGAATGTTATATCGAGCCAAATAAGTAATATTCTGAACGTGCCATACCTGAAGAATTTGCATATGGAAGAACGGCCATCTTACATGCGCAAGACACCGGAAGTATCGGTCGATATTTTTACCAAGAAAAAATAAACTTTTCTCTCTAGTTGGTTTATTCAAACAAGCCAGTTGATAGTTGTACAAATGTACATTTTTTTCTAGGTCATAGCAGTCCCTTATAAAGATATACACATTTTTTTAAAAAAATCAGTTTGTTAATAACCAACTCCATTATTGGTGCCAGTGTGGCATAAGCAAATTAAATAAATAAAATAAAGCATACAAAAGAAAAACGTAAAATTAAACAAAAAAAAATATAAATACGTTATTTTTTACGGTTTTCAAGAATGCCCCACCCTACAAGTTTATTTAATTAAAATATCTTTCTTTTCTATTAATCCCAAGTATGAAAAAAAAAACCAGGTCAAATGACTTCAATCTGTATCAATCATAAAGAGGAATATAAATATTTAAATGCTGAACGAAAGTTGTTTTCGCAAGTTCGCGTGGAATCTGTTTTCCTAGTTTCTTCTGAAGGTTAGTAAAGAACGTATTTAACTTATCATTTAGTAAGCTACGCTAGATTATAAAACAGACATGGATCACGCAATAAGGATCAAACACATTATTCAATAATAATAGTCAACCAGAATAGGTCAGGAGCTATTATTCCATTCCGGGTTGCCCAAAACGATTTGATGGATTTTAGAAGCATTAAAAAGTTGAGCCAAATACAATGATATTTTTTAATATTTCTCTGATATTGTGAAAAACATGATGCTGTAAACTTTTCCATTCTCGACAGAAAAAAAAAATTTTTTCATGAAAAATTCAGCAATAATTGTCGTTTTATCAGCTTACATTAGTTTTACAACAAGCCCATGGATATGGGGCGCCCTTTGAGAATGAAGTACTCTGTATTCAACAGTAATGGACAACCAGACTAGCTCGATAGATATTAACCCTCCGCCACCGTAACAAGGCAGCTTTTATTATTTACTAAGCCTGGCATAGTTTTGGTACAAAGAGATACGTAAAGGGCATCCAGTTAGGATCAAATTCAATAGTAATGGACAACCAGACTAGCTCGTTAAACATTATCTCATAACACGGTACCTGCTGTTATCTACTAAGCTTAGCTTAGTTTAATCACAAAACCACAAATATTGGTTGACTACTAATCATTGAACTTATTGAGTAGTAATGATCAATCCGTTAACCATTATCCCACGCCAATGTACCCAAAAAGATAATATTTTTTTCCGGAATCATTTGGATTATAAACAAAGGAACACGAAAAGAGAAAAAAAAAATGATAAAAATCAACATTTGGATCAAATTCCAGTGTCAGCATGTTGGCGTGAATTTAAATATTTTATCAGACTGCCTGTTGATATTCAAAAGACTTGGCTTTTGATTAAAGATCAAGTTTGGCATAAAGTTATATTTCGAGAGGACATTAAACGTATTTCTAAGTCACTTTATACGTTTTTACGTTTATCGTCAACATATGTTCACGAAATATAATGAATGATCTTTGACTAACACAAGGAGACAGTACATTACAAATTTCTAAATATTTAATTTTCTCCATTCTTCTCTCTTTCTTTCTCTAATTGGTATAGGTCGGTAATAACGTACTTGATAATGTCTATGGATTTTCATTTTTAAGCCATTTCCATGACTTTCCGTAATGAAGATAAGAAATCACCAAACACGATACCAATATGTCTGATTCCCACATAAAATAACTGGGCATTTACAGGAATTTATGGCATCATCTTTCAGTTCTGTCCAAGCTGTAAAAAGACACCAGGACATCTGTTACTGGAAATATCGGTAGTGTCCAAGTTTTATGATGATCCTAGATTCTAACGCTCCGGTGTGTTGACTCAAATTTAGTTAAATTCTAGTGAAAATCGCTTTATATGAATCTATGGAAAAGTAAAAGACCAAAATTACTTTTACAGTTCAGGCGCATTTTAACACGTTCGTGTCAAGATTAAAAGAGTTTTTAATCATGGTGGGTAGCCACCATAGAATATAAAAACATGTATTAGAATGACTTTTCTTAGATTTTCTAGAAACCGTTTATTTCTAAAGTATTCTCTCTAAAGAATCACTATGTTTCCAATATAATATTTTATCAGTATATTACCTGGACCTTGTAAATAAACTAAACAACATTGGGCACATAATTGAATTTACTTGAAAGCAGGAAAAGAACATTACCGCTTTTTAATCTCATTTTAAGCCCTACGGATAATGATTTAAACGTAAACGTCTACCGAAAATACGGTAAGAAAAATGAACTCATAAGCTTCTTCTCACACTACAACAAAATAAAATACAAAAAAAAATGATTAGCTTTTATTTAAGAGCATTTAACATTTGTAGCCATCACACGAGGAATAAAAATAAATTGAATGGACTATCAAAAATCCTCAAATATCTTAATTATTTTATATATAACGCTGAAAAAAAGCTTACAAAATCCGCTAAAACAAAATAAGAAAAATTACAAAATAGACTGCAAATTGTCCCAAGAAATCCATAGATGAGACATCTAGTAAATTGAATAAAAGAATACAATTACATACATACACACACGCACAAATATATATATATATATATATATATATATATATATATATATATATATATGTGTGTGTGTGTGTGTGTGTGTGTGTGTGTGTCGTGTGCAGATTTAATAGGCCGGTTAATGAAATGTGAGGAATAAAATGAGAACAAAATGATAACAATATTGGTAATAAAATGGATAATATTTATTATACATTAGAAGACATATTAATATATAATAAATATCAATTTTATTGACCAAATTTTTATACTTTTGTACTTTTGTTGTTTTTTATTGCTCAAATTTCATTAACACGTGAATTAAATGTACATATTATTATAAGTACACATGGACCATTCTTTGTTTTAATCACACACACATACTCTCTCTCTCTCTCTCTCATACACAGACACACGCGCGCGCACACACACACACACACACACACACACACATATATATATATATATATATATATATATATAGATATAGAGAGAGAGAGATGGTGTATTGGGGCAGCAGATCATTATTCAAACATATTTTTAAATATAACAAACAATGAATGTCTATTATGTTTGATCATAATATGCAAGCTTTGAACGGCTCATGATCAAACATAATCGACATTCGTTGTCTGTATATATATATATATATATATATATATATATATATATATATATATATATATATATATATCAAAGTGGACACTGAGGTCAAAACCTAGTGGCAACAGTCTGTTTCATGCGTTAATTTTACGGGCAAAAGTTCTCAATATCAGGGATAAAGTTCTGTTGTAAATGAAAGCTTGTAACAGACTTTCGCCACTCAGTGCCAGCGTTTATATTTACACACGTTCTAACCCTGATATCGAGCACTTTTAACAAAAATATAGCACACCTTAAAACTATATATTTTTATTATATATATTTATGTGTTATATTGCTCAATTTGGGTGTTGACTTCAATGTCTGCTACAGTATATATATATATATATATATATATATATATATATATATATATAATTTCTCTATATATTATATATGCGCGGTATTTATTGGAAAGTGCTCAATATCAGAGATAGAGCTAACATATTCAGTTGTATGGATATGAGCTTTTAACACTGGATTTGATGCTTTGAACAGTGATGTTAATACCAAGCGGCGGCGGCGTCTGTTTCATGCTTCAAAGCAATCTTCAGGCCATGTGTGTTGTATTTATATATGCAACACACATGGCCTGGAGATTGCGTTCGCCACTTGATGTTTACCTCACTGTCTACTTTTATATTTCCATATGTAATATATATACAAAATAAATACAATGTTTAGCATTTTTCTATATTTCTAAAGAAAGAGTGCTCAGTATTGTTTGTAGATATTGACAGTGTGGACATAGGAATCAACACTGAAATATGTTTCTCAGCTTCACGCCTTAAAGGATATTTAGACAATGTAACCATTACCATGCAATATTGATTTCAATGTCCATAATCTTTCTTTTACACACACACACATGTATATGTGTGTGTACATAAAAGTGAACATAATGAGATAAAGCCTTATTATTTACAACTTTTCCACTTTGTCTCGCTATGTTTACACACACACACACACACACACACATATATATAATTATTTTTTTAAATATGATTCCTTCACTACATAAGAGTTCTCATGTTTCAAAAACAAGAGCCAAAAAACTTCAATATAATTATTAAGATAAAATTGAATTAAAGTATCAAGCTCTTTTTCATCTTCATTAGTTATTCCAAAAATTTCGCTTGAAGATCAAACAGAATGGATTTCAATGTCCATAATCTTTCTTTTACACACACACACATGTATATGTGTGTGTACATAAAAGTGAACATAATGAGATAAAGCCTTATTATTTACAACTTTTCCACTTTGTCTCGCTATGTTTACACACACACACATATATATATATAATTATTTTTTTAAATATGATTCCTTCACTACATAAGAGTTCTCATGTTTCAAAAACAAGAGCCAAAAAACTTCAATATAATTATTAAGATAAAATTGAATTAAAGTATCAAGCTCTTTTTCATCTTCATTAGTTATTCCAAAAATTTCGCTTGAAGATCAAACAGAACTTGATACTTTAATTCAATTTAATTTTAATAATTATATTGAATTTTTTGGCCCGTGGTTTTGGAACACGAGAACTCTTATGTAGCGAAGGAATCATAGTTTTTAAAAGAATAATTATAATTTAGGCTCTACTTTTGTATTGAGCACTGTTATTTAAAAATAAAAACAAAAATACTAAAGAACTTCGAATTATTTACCTAACGTGTTCTTTCCTATTTTTCTATATATATATATTTACACACACACACACACACACACACGCACACACACACACACACACACACATATATGTGTCGAGAGAGAGAACGAGAGTTTAAGAAATTTGGCAAGTGGATGTCTAAAAATGATGGCGAAATATATCAATTAAATTTGCGAATAAACGCCCTGCTTCAGGAATTGTCTTTTTGGAGAAGGGAAGATATTTTAGTATTGACTTTCTGCGCAGTTTGGATATTGTGAGCCAATGTTTTACAGTCACCATCTCGTCCTTGAAAGTCTAATAAGTTTAACTAAACGCAAGACGTTCTTGTCTGCAACGGATAAAATTAACGGCTATGGAATTCTCTCGTAAAAGCTTACATACGTGTGCCAAATAATTTACTCTTTCTTCGAAGAAACGTCTTCGTTTCTTCGCCAATGTATGCTAAGCTCGCCAATTGTCGTTGCTTCTGCCAATAACATATAAGTTTATTCGGATCGTCTGGAGATGCCGAAAATATGGGAGCTTTCCAACTGACAGAATCTAGTCCAAAAGAATTTTTTTTGTGAAACTTAAGTAGAAAAATTATCTTTTAACTATGCATTGATCTGCAGCACAACATCGAATTCTTATTTTTCACGCAAGTTTTAAGATTTTGAAAGTAACGGCTTCTTACTCGTTTTTCAATTGCTTTCAGTTTTTCATTGAATTCTCTTTACATGTCAAGCGTTTGAAAACAGGACGAAATTACTCGTCTTCCAAATTGATGCGTTTTAATCTACTTAAACATTATTAAATTTGACTTAGTGGCATCCGTAAATTACCGGCTTAGGGTCTCCTTGCAAACTCCATAACCAAGTTAGTATAGGAAAGTCTTTGGAATAGGAACTTGTTAAAAAAAAAAAATACATAAACAAGTTAGTATCAGACAGTTCACGGACTAGGATCTCCTAAAAGATTCTATTCCCAAGGTGATATTGGAAAATGTCTGGAATAGGTTTTAACAAAATCTATAAACAAGTTGGTTTCAGATAGTTAACAGACTATGATCTCCTAAAAGAAAATTAACGCACTCAGTTCTTCACGGATTACATGATAGTTGATAGATTCTTTGGAAACGGTCCTCAATGAGTTATTCACAAATATTTACGTATGTTCTGGAATCTTATTGATGTTCAGTCGCCCTAAATGCTCATCATCTTGAAACAACACTCTACTGGAATTTGCATGCTACTGAAAAGAAAACATGTTTCTGACCTAAAGACTGTTCGTCAAAAGACGTTGCTTAAACTTTTCAGTTACCGTAAAGATTGCAGAACCGTTTCAACATAATGTTTCAAATTTTTGCGTAATAATTGCACAATAGGAAATAGTTCAAAAACTACAAAAATGTGGCTTATAATGTCTGTGTTTCTTCAGAGACAACCTGCGAATTATATTGCAAATATAGGGCGGGCCTCACGTTTTCTGCGAGAGAGTGCTTAATGTAGTGTGATCAGTGGTTGAACAAAGCCAATACGTCCAAACCCTCGGTCACACTGACTTGTGAGTTCGGGCTGGCACAACCATTGACGGTTGCACGGTTAAAATTTCCTTCAATTTCTACTTCCTCCACCGGCACAGTACTTATTTAGTATGATACGCTGATTTTTTTTCCGTCGGAACGTTTATTTGATCCAGCACGTTAATTTTTTAAGTTGAAGAATTTCCACCGGTCTGTCTGTTCCTGGCAGCACTTATATTTGGTACCCAAAAGTGCACCAAACATCATTTCTTGTTTCAGTTATATAGAATTCCAGCTGAGGTATCATTATAACATGAATTTGTATTTAAAACAATTTAAATCATTTCACCTCAAGCAAGGCAATAAAGCCACTAACAAGCAAAGGATTATTGACTGTGAGAGAATATGTGAAAAAGAAAACTTTATTAAAAAGAGAAAAAATAAAAGAAGAGGAATTAACAAGACAGAAGATAACGATTGACCTTGCGTTTAAATTTTTGAAGATCAAAGTTGCCTTGAAAGCAAGACGCTGGAAGAGAATTCTACAACTGAGAAGTGCGAGAGAAGAAACTGTTAGCATAGAATTTACGGTTACATCTAGCTATTTCAACCCTAAAATGATGAGACCTTGCCGCCAATCTAGTACTGCACTTAAATTCATAAAGTTAAGATGATAAAGAGGAAAGCTCATCAAAACAATTACGATGACAATCTTTATAGAAAATACACAGTCACGTTACGGCGGCAAGAAAGTGATTGAAGCTGAGATGCCAGTTCAGGACTGATAACATGGCATATTCTTCTTTTTATTTTATATAGCATCTCTAAATACATAGCAGAAGCACCAGACCAGATGTGAGAGCAATATTCAATGCATGGACGATTAGTAGACTTATAAATGCGTAAGATCAATTTTAGCGAAAAAGAATGTCTAGCAGGCTCAGGAAATCGACTTTTCTAGTGGCAGACCTAGTAATTGATTCAATACCCCCTTTCCATTTCATGTTAGTGGTAAACGTTTACCCGGGAAGATGAAATGAGTCACTACTCTGAAGGTTAGCATCGGCCATACTAATACCACCATAATCGATGGCCAGTTAAACCGGCATAAAGATGGTTTTCACCAGGAAATGTATGTAGCACTCTTTTGTACTCTGTAAGTTTCGAGACACCCGTTTAACTTGTTTAGAATTCTTTGTTAAAGGACATAATTTCGAATGTAGAGTCCAGCTCAATACTTAAATTTGGAGATGGGTTTAAAGCTTAAGGTGTCGATTTGTGCTTCTTATTTAAAGTCAGTGAATGAAAAAAAATGTTTAGACATTTGTTGCTATTATGCTATTCGATGCTGATACGCGTGTCAAAACATCACGTCAAGAAAGCGAGATTTACTGAGTTAGAGATTACGCATGCGCATAGTGAAAAATGACATCTGGCAAATAGCGGGAAGGCTAAACATCCCAAGACAAACACGCGTCTGTTACACACACGATATTAAAGACACAGGAATCATTATAGAATATTTATTTTCAGAATTCCTCATTTTTTCTTAACACAAAAGCTCTTACTGTGTATTGCTGCAGGTAAAATGAATTAAGGGTCGTTTGAAAGTCACTCTGAACAGAGTGAGAATTTTTAAAGTCTAACATATTATGCACTCTCCCCGTCAAACTTAGACATGTTTTCCGTAAAAAAATGCATTAATAGTTTTCTTATATTTTATTAACATTTTTAAATGTTGTTCAGTAGAATGTAGGGAAGGTAGAATGAAAGGTTCTACCGAGACTCGATCATCAGTCTCTGGAACCAGTGAGAAATAAGCAATCATTTTAATCACGAGGCACGCTGATCATTTCACCAAAAGCAAGGCAGTGAATGAGAGACCAAATGTGAATGATTTCATTACGCTGCTTTAAGGAAACATTCAATATATATATGTAAAGAAACATTAAAAAAAATTATATATATATATATATATATATATATATATATATACACGACAGACAAGGTACTACGATAAAGCTTCTTATTTAATTTTTTTCTTGTGTTTGAATAAGTGCTTTCTTTTTTTGGACAGACAGTGTAGAATCAGTCCAAATGTTCTATAATTCCGAACGCTTTCGTCTATACTTTTAGCCATTATCAAGGATGATTTTATTTTTTCAATTTCTGTGTGTGAGTTGTGCGTATGTTTTTAGTGTTATAGAGATGTTTTATCTTCCCAACACAGCACATTGCGGCCATGTTTGTAGTTAATAATTTTAAGTGTTAGCTTTTTCTTTTTTATTATTAGGGCTTCCATTAGATTTAATCTTTTTTCTTACATGTGGATTTGCTTGTATTTTCTACTAGTATGCTTCGGATGGAGTTTGGTGTGTGCGTGTTTAAATGGTTTCATATAGAGCTGTGGTCAAATAGGTGTAACGTAAGATGTCTGGATAGGCATGTAGTTGTGCGACCGATGTAATTATTTATGAATTCGGTTTGATGAAGAACAGTTCCTTAAGGGGCAGTTGAACTCATAGATAATGTTCTTTCGTTGTAATTTTGACTTTGCTGATGTGTTGTTTTGAGGATAAGGTTAGCTATTTTAAATTTTTTGTAGTAGATAATTAATTCGATTTTTTTTTTATTCGGTTCAATTGGGGTAGTGTAACAATATTAACTACAAACACGGCCACAATGTGCTGTGTTCGAAAAATAAAACATCTCTATAACACTAAAAACATACACAATATGCACACACTCAATTAAACTGAAAAAATAAAATTATCCTTGATGATGGCTAAAAATATAGCCGAAAGCGCTCGAAATTATAGAATATTTGGACAGTTCCTACAAATTCTGTGCCCAAAAAAGAAAGCACTTGTTCGAACACAAAAAAAATAAATACAAAGCTTAATCTTAGTACCTGTTCTGTCGTTTTTAATGAGACATGTATAAATGAAGGATTGCTGCCTAAATACATAATTTTATATATATATATATATATATATATATATATATATATATATATATTAATTTAAGCACTACTTAACATTTCCTACTTCACTACAGCTACAGAGCTCATTCTGCCTTGCTTTCTATGTCACACTGTTCATGTCTATCTATCTATCTATCTATCTAAGCCTGCTTACGTCTATCATTATTATTATTTGGCCAATGGCCAATTATAAGATGCTTTCTGCAATTATTGACATTGTTTATAGATTTTGAACAAATAGTATCAACTTTGATGTTAAAGGTATAAATTAATCAATCACTTTCTATCATATGAAGTTTATATCAAATGAGCTTTATTGTGTATACATATTGGAAAAAAACACCGGCTCTTTATAAATCTATCTATCTAACGCACTGTCATATATTTAATGTTTACAGCGTCTCGTTAGAAAATAGTTATATATATATATATATATATATATATATATATATATATATATATATATATATATATATATATATATATAATACAGGTAAAAAAAATCCGTCGGTGCTAATAATATAAAATCCAAATGGGTCCTAATAACATAAAATATTAAAACTGAGCCACAAAAAGAGCTCAATGTATTTATTACAACATAGCATATAATTTACACAACAGAGAAATCCCAAATTACCTCATAGGTATAGTCTATTTCAGCTGGCTCTGAGTACGTCAGTCTCATTCAACCCAGACGGTAGACTGTATTCAGTGACGGAACTAGAGATTTAAAATTTAATACTGAACCTTTCATATATATATATATATATATATATATATATATAATGAAATGGACAAAGTCCGACAATTATTTTTAAGTCATTTTTATGTTTATACGTTCATTTTACAGGTAGGACTGGGTTACACACACACACACACACACACACACATATATAATATAAACATAAAAATGACTTAAAAATAATTGTCGGACTTTGTCCATTTCATTATATAATGAAATGGACAAAGTCCGACAAATATTTTTAAGTCATTTTTATGTTTATACGTTCATTTTACAGGTAGGACTGGGT
Organism: Acanthosepion pharaonis; assembly: GCA_903632075.3. Lineage (NCBI taxonomy): Eukaryota > Metazoa > Mollusca > Cephalopoda > Sepiida > Sepiidae > Acanthosepion > Acanthosepion pharaonis. Next base: position 575,283 of record CAHIKZ030001365.1, on the reverse strand, counting down.
TATACACACCAACACACACACACACACACACACACACACACACACACACACACACACACACACATATATATATTGAGAGGAGAAAGACAGATTAGGGGTATAGAATTATATTGGTTACATGCTGCATATATGAGATATATTAAATATTTAACCTTCCTTTGACGATATTTTTTTTATATACAGTCTCTACGTCCTTCAACGATGTTTTTTTAGGTTGTGTTTATTTTAGGTGAAGGCGCGTGTTCAATATGCAATCAAAGAGGGAAAAAAACGTACAAAAACT
>CAHIKZ030001365.1:557500-565000 GCA_903632075.3 Acanthosepion pharaonis | reverse complement strand
ATATATATATATATATATATATATATATATATATATATATATATCTAAAAAAGCAGGATGTGTGTATGTGTGTGTGTGTGTGTGTGTGTTTGTGTAACGAATGCACTGCCGCAATTTTCGACAGATTTGCACCAAAATTTACATGCACATGCTCCAAGTTAGCGAGAAAGGCCAAGACCGACTTTGCATTTCCCAACTCCCATCGATAGTGGAAATAAACGATTTTTTTCATGCTTCTACGGCAGTTTTCATGTAGTTTGCGGCCATTTTCTACTGGTCAGAGTGAGAGCCAATAGCTGGCTGCCACGAATAGGCAGGAAGATTCTATTGGTCAGCGTGAGAGCCAACAGCTGACTGACACGAATGTTAACTAGCATGCTAGCATGCAAAAAAATCGATAGCTCCATTCGTCACAAGTGGGAAAAATTTAAATCTGCATGGCACTTTACTCCAATTGGCTCATTTGCTTGCTTAAACTCAACATTGATTCTGATTCCGCAAAACTGGGTTGGATGTGAAAAAGTATTTGTTGTTAACATTCTTTTTTCATTCAGTTTTTCCAGTTGCGAGTCCTTTTTTTAAAGCTGATGGTTTTGCGTTCATTTTGTTTAGTTCTTTTTTCGTAACAGATTTAATGTTTAGTATGGAGCTTAGAAAAAAATTGTGTGAGCCAAGAAGTAAGGCATGTAGCAACATCAGCACGTCAAAGGACACTCCTTTAAAAGGCAAGGAAGGGCAAAAAATATTTTAAGTCAAGTGATAAAGATTGCTGTATTAGTCGTACGATTTTTTTGAATCAAACACGGGCAACGCCGGGCCATGCTGCTATATATATATATATATATATATATATATATATATATATATATATATATATATATATATATATATATATATATATATATATATATATATGAAAGAAAATATTAAAATGAAAGCATTTTAAGAGACAGAAAATAATTAAATGCAGGAGAATGGTACAGTCAGTAAAGAAAAAAAACAGAAAATATTATTCTGGCCCATCGATATCTATAGGAATAAAAGCAACGTTATTTTTATTGTGTTTCACAATTTCAAAAACAGCAATATCTTTCTGGTTTTCTATGCTTTGAATGCGCATGTCACTTAAAAATAGAAATGTTATGGTTGAAAGATATATCATATATAATAAAGTTCTTTTCTAGAATATTCCGACAAAACAGAGAAGAAAATGTTTATTCTGATTACGAGGAAAGAACCAACTCGAAAACTTTAACAAAAGAAAGAAAATGATAAAGAAAACATGATTTAATGATGAAGGAAATAAAAGACAAACAAATTCCAAAAAAGAAGGATGAAGAAGGAATAAAAAAAGAACCAAAAGTCGTGGAAAGAAAAGATAAGCAATATGGAAATAATTGCTGATAAAACGAACGAGGTGTGAAAAATCTGGAATCGTGTAGAAAGAGAGAAGACCAACAAACAGTAAAAAAAAAAGAACGAAAGAATGAAGAAAATCGAAGCAAGTGGAATGGAAATTATATGCTCTGTTCATTGCAATAATTGCCACTGATAATTACCAGTGTTTTAACCATTTAGTAATTCCATTGTCTTTGGCTCGTACATTGTAAAGCAGACAACTGTCAGAACTATTATTGATGGAAAGGAAGAAACACATTTCTTTTGAGGCCACCCACTCGCCTGCTACAAGTCTGCCTACGATTCTTGCTGGAACTGTCATTAGACCGAACAGGAGTTCCTTTACTAAAGACCGTATCATGTCGGTGTGCCTCTCAGGCAAAACACATTCTGTTTCGCACGAAAGCGACGGTTTACTTTTCAAACATCATCGACGTTTGACGCTTCCATTTTTCAGAGAAGCACGGCCGATGTCTTATTGCAGGCATAATTATGGCCTTCGTTTATAACTTTCTAAAACGATTTTTCATTGGTTGTTCTAATGACGTGGTTTTATTTTGCTTTATCCATATTTTTCAATTGTTAATATCATTTGTAATAATTGTGGATGCAAATATGTGTGAATATGTTTCTGTGTGCTTGTGTGATACAGCGAAAGACACAGGGTACGCGCATGCGTACATGGAAATGAATGAACTGACGTATGCAAACAGCCCCATGTATATACACGAACATAACTGCATACGTAAATGCAGATACATAAATCATCTGTTCCCCTGTGCAGCGTTCACTTAAGAGGCATAGATATGATTTGATTATATTGGTGGCCATGTTTAAGGATACTGTTTCGTTCTTATTTTAAGTACTCCCAAGTTATTATTCGTCCGTTTCTACTGAGTCCAAATACACACTAAAGTGGCAATCACTATGTCACCAACTTCACGAACAAACTCTTTAATTCACTCAACCAAAATGGAAAACAAAAGGACACTTATACGTAACATTAGGAAGAGTAATTTAAATTTAGAAGGTCCATAACGAGGAAAGGAAGCTTGGAAAATTTGATACTCACAGGACATACTGAATGCAAGAGGGACAAAGAAAAACAGCGCATAACCTACCTAGCGAGCTTTGGGTAAATGTATGACGGAACAAAGTTTAGGAAAGATAATAAAAAGACAAAAATTTATTAAGAGCTACAAAAGACAATAAATTTGGAGGGGCCATTATTGCCAACGTTATGAAAGGAGACGGCATATAGAACACTTATCCTCATTCTATATCACGCATTATACAGACTGATTAATATCCCAGCGCAAACAAAAACTTTTACATCTTTTTCTTCTCTTACTAACTTTAATTCATTTACAAATAACTTCGTCTACTCTTGTAGTCCTTCAATTTGTTTTTTTTTTGTATTTTATTTGTTTGAATATCCTATTATAATTCTGCTTGTTCCTGCCTCCTTTAGTTAGCACGACCGTTACACCGTGCCAATACCTCATAAATGATGGGCTATACGATTTTGATCGTTTGGAAAGACGGAAAAGACATACCAGTAACGCTACTTGGTTCCGTTGAGAAAATGAAAGAAAGAAAGAAAGAAAGGAACAACATGAGATCACCTCATAAATAATGGACTGTTCCGTTTTGATCGTTTGTCAAAGACATATCGGTGATGCTACTTGGTTCCAGCGAGAAAATGAAAGAAAGAAAGGAACAACCTGCCATCACCTCATAAATAATGAACTATTCCATTTTGATCGCGAGGAAAGACGAGAAAGATATATCAGAAATGCCGTTTGACTAAATTCAAACAGCAAAGTCGTTAAATTTTTATTGGTACTTCTAATATAAATTTGTTGTTGTTGCCATTTTAAGACAAATCTTGCGTCTCATTTCGAACGTGCATGTTTGTATATTGTTAAATCGCTCCAACAAACGACCATCCACAACAGTGGTTAATAGAATTTTGTTTGTTTAGCTTAATATTCATGAGATATTGAACATAAAATGTAAGAAAAGTAAATATCTCTGACGTTTCTTGACATCAGGCTAGGATTCCGTATAAGTATAAATAGTGTGGCAGTTAGATTTATGTAGATAAAACTATTATATTCCTTTGATTTAAGAATGAATTGTTGGCATGGATTTGACAACTGAAAATAGATACTGGTAAGAGAAAGAAAAGTTGGTTTCGAGAAGTGAACCTTTCTCATTTAATCATCGATTTTGTTCCCAGATCTTTAGCTATCTTAATCGATATAATTTTCTTCTGTAATAATTTTTACTAAATTGGTAACTGGGTCCCACTGTTTTACTATTGAACTAGATAGATATATCTATAAGCCTACCATTCAGCCATGCTTAGAATACTGCTACCACGTATGGTCTGAAGACTCTGCTATTTACCTTGAGTTCCTTGATAAAATCCAAAGAAGAATCAGCAATATTTTCGGCCCTGATCTGGCAGCTAGGCTTCAGTTACGTTTTCATGGCCATAACATTTGCCTCTCTGTGTCTTTTCAATAAATACTTACATAATAATTGTTTAGGTGAACTCTTCAGTATGGTACCTCACTTTTTTTTATTAAAAGCACAGTACTAGACTGGCATCATGATCTGATCTCATTTTATCTGGCTAGATGTGGCTAGATTTCAGTCTTACATATTTATAAGTCTAAATTTTTTTCATGCTTGCAATAATAATGCTACATATGATCCGGTCGCACTTCTATTTACATCGATATCCTTGATGAAATCCAAACAAGAATCAGCAATATTATTGGTCCTGATCTGGCATCTCAGCTTGAGTCATTTTCGCATCGCTGTAACGTTAGATCTCTGTGTCTTTCCCGTAAATATTTTCATGGAAATGTTTTGAATGAGCTCTTCCCTATGGTATCTAAACTTTTTCAATTTAAGCGCGATACTAGACTGGGGTCGAGATCTCATCAAATTACTGTTGAGCTGGCTAGATATAGCTGTATATTCTATGCTAACAGTTTCTTTTCTCGCACTTCTTCCTTTTGGAACACACTTCAACTTTAAACTGCAAAAAATTCAATGCAACGTTAATTGCCATCCTTTGTCTTCATGAATCCTGTTCCTGTTCTGCAAAGAATCGATTACACACAATTCTTGGTACCTATTATAAGAAGCATATGTTTCTTATAACACGTACCTATATATATATATATATATATATATTTACAAGGACAGAAATGGATAAATGCCAGTCGGTGTGGGTATTTGTTCGTAAAAAGACACACACACTTATCTATCTATATATATATATATCTATATATATGAAATCTTCCACGTAAACAGAAACAAACTATCATCACTGTCTTGTTCGTGTATTGCTTAATATATTGTAATGTAATTCTAATTTTTGATAATGGCTTATGTAAGCCGAAAGCTTAGATAGGATTAAAAAATATGTATCAATATTGTGATTTTCTTTCTTCGTTTAATGATAATGTTATTAAGCTTATCAGACGATATGAAAAGATGTGAAATAAAATAGACAACAATTTTCTATATTATTTAATGAAACATGTATCAATATATATATATATATATATAATAGCTGCCCTTGTATTCACGAATACCCATCTGCTAGGGTAGCTAGCCAATCCCTATTGCAAACTCTCACTCAGGCACATTTGTGTTTGTTCAACACCCACGGAACCTAATTGTAGTTTATACTGTATCTATGCTGAGCAGACCTTAGTTACAGTTTCAGGGAGAGAGCGTGTTATCTAGCGTGAGCAACAATCTGAACAACGTTAGCACACTCAAACACTCGGTCACAATGACTTTTGTCTTCGTGCTAGCACAGCTATCGACGAGCCCCAAGTGTTCAGTCTACCCAATTTCACTTACAAGGTTTGGGTCAACCAATGGTATGGTTTTCAGGCACTTTCCAAAGGTGGTGCACGCTGGGATCCTCCATCCTCCAGACCGATAACATCACAAAGTCTCCTTCCTCACAAATCAATCGTGGTGAGATAATACGAGGCAAAAATATGGACGCACTCATAGAAAGTCAATTTTTGTATTTTTACTAAGGCAAGTGAGTAATAAAATTCGTTTATTAGTTACAGGAGTACATATGTACATTATACAAATCAAAGTTTCTTTTCATTTAAACCTTTCATTCACTTTCCCTCCCTGTAAACCCGTTCATTCAAGTTGAATTATTGCCTTGTTTAGGCTGATATGATAAAAAAATAAGATAATGTTCGTCACTTACCGGTTTGCATTTTACGTACTGCGAGAAAGAAAAACCGATTTGCAAACAATGTTTTCAATTACGTTACTAATGTATAATTATTCCTGTGATTTCCAATGTCCCAGTAAATATTTCTATTAAATATCCCAGTCACATTTGTAATAAATAATTATGGCATTGATTGATTCCCATAAAAGTTGGCGTAGATTATTTTAGTTGCCGGATATTTACAACTTTCCATCTTAAAGATTTATTCCAAAATTAATTGTCTTCTTTATAATCGTATTATAGCGAATGTATGATCATAAAAAAAGGAATTACGCTTTTTGTGATCATCTATGTCATTCTCTACTTTTAATATGACAAAGAGGAGATTTTTTAAGATTAAGTAGGAAGCCGACATCTATCTATCTATCTATCTATCTATCTATCTATCTATCTATCTGATATGTATCAGTTAATATGCTATACAACTGGGTAGTGAAATATTCGCCATTCGACCAAGAGAGAATTTAAAAAAAAATCTCATGGTTGGATATTTGGTCAGATTTCCAGAAAAGGGTACTATATATATATTTAAATGTATAGTAGCGATGCAAAGAATTTCTCGGACCAACACTCTTCTCAAAATCTGATTTTTTGCATCGGTACAATATATATATATATATATATATATATATATATATATATATATATATAGTAGCGATACAAAGAGTTTCTCAGATCAACACTCTTCTCAAAATCTGATTTTTGCATCGCATCATATATATATATATATATATATATATATATATATATATATATATATATATAGTAGCGATACAAAGAGTTTCTCCGACCAACACTCTTCTCAAAATCTGACCAAATGACCAACAATGAGGTTTTTTTAAAATCCTCTCTTGGTCGAATGGAGAATATTTGACTACACGATCGTATAGCTTATTAACTGATCCATATCTATATATGTAGCTAGCTAGCTAGATAGATATGTTTGTGATTTTTTTGCGAACAAATACCCACACCAGCTGGCATTTATCCATTTTTGTCCTTGTAAATATGAATATGTCTATATATATGTGTGTGCATATATATATATATATATATATATATATATATATATATATATGTGTGTGTGTGTGTGTGTGTGTGTGTTGATGAGCATAGAGTATCACGTATGTATATATATATATTAATAATGCAAGTAGAGAGCATCATAAATCGAAAGAACGTTAAGAAAAATATGACGTGAATTATGATCTTTAGAGAGACATCTGATAATACTAAAAGAAAAAAAACGACTTCATTCCTGAATTTCTAATCTGTTACATTCATTGATCGCTACAAAAATAAACAAAAAAGAAAAAAAGCGAAACAGAACCCTACAGAGTAACACGCACATACTTTTAGATGTTAAAGGTCTTTGTTTAGTGGCGTATCCTCATCCCTGTCCTATAAAATCTGGGTTCAAAGCGAAAATAGATGCCAATATTTTCAATGCAGATTTTTACACCACCTTCAAAAACTGGCATTATTCCTGCTTTCTCATGTGAAGCGTCTTAGACTACACCACACATACACACAGACATACACACAAAAACGCATAAATTGAATAAATTACAGATATGTTAATTTTTGATAAAATTCGTTCATACTCACGAATAACGTTCCGTGTATTGATGTTAAATGATGAGAGAAATGTGCTATAACTGTTTAAATATGTTTTATTTTCATTTCCCAGGTACTTTTGATCTTCTCCCAAGATATTTGTATAAAAACTAGTACTAATGAACGACATATAGTTTTGTACTACTTGCACCCCTGAAGATGAACTTGATCTCTCATTCTTTAACATCAATACACGGAAG
>CAHIKZ030001365.1:545000-552500 GCA_903632075.3 Acanthosepion pharaonis | reverse complement strand
AAAAAAATTAACGGGGATGGCCTCAAACTATTGAACTGTAATTATATATATATATATATATATATATATATATATATATATATAGTTATACTCGTTTGGAAAAACCTTAGGTATTTTGGCTTGTAATTAAACAAACCAATGGCCAAGGGTAAATAAGGGATAAGAAAAGAAAGACCTAAGACCATGAAGTTGAGGCGAAAACAATCGTCCAGAATGCAAGCTCAGAGTCCAAAGAAAAACCTCAAAAAACGAGTAAAGCAAAAGTAACTATGTAAAGTGGTCAATACGCTAAGTAGAGAAAAACCTAAATATGAACCTAAAGAGACAGGTAAACCTACCTAGGTTTTACCTATATTGATCGTCAACCTTCCAAAAAACTGGCCAGTTGACACAGATCCGTATCGGTGAAACGTAGGTAGGTTTAATTGGCTCTTTAGTTTCATATATATATATATATATATATATATATATATATACAGGGTACAATGGATAAACCATCATCTAAATTACGCAGAAATGAAAATAACACTGACATCTCATTTTAACAGATATATTTAACAAAACTACCCAAAAATATCTTGAAATACGAAGAGTAATTTTGGAGTTTGTCTATATTTCTGAGATGAGGTATTATGTACAGTATTTACATTAGTCGGACTATTGTCCTCATCTTTGTCGCCATATTTGTCACAACGTTTCGGCCGTTGTACGCTCCGGCCTTCTTCAGGTGGTTGGAATATAAAGGAGAGACAGGCCGCCCCCTCAAGGTAAGGCTTCAAGAACACCAGAAAGCTGTAACGCGAGGGGAAGTAGAAAAATCAGGCGTGGCTGACCACATATGGAGAGAGAAGGGAGATCACCGCCCCTGTGGGATCATGTTGAGATCATAGACAGGGAACACCATTGGAAAATTCGTAAACTTAAGGAATCAGCACATATGCTAGGCCACAAAAATCTCCTGAGCCGACCAAGCATAGAAATAAATACAATATGGGAACCAGTAATAAGGAGTGCCAGAGAAAAGCAATGATAACAAAAAGTTGCAATATGAACTCTGGTAAAGACATGCAATGATAACAGCAAAAATTGCAATATGAGCACTGGTAAAAATGATGCTGAAAACATTAGGTTTATAATACTCAGAAATTCATACCCAGATGTCATGGCACATGGCACAGTGGATAAAGGCGTTGGTTAGATCCAGTGACAGACCCAAAGAAGGTGAGTTCAATTCCTGGTTAAGGCAGTGGAGAACTTTCAGAGGGAAAAATTAGCAGGAGATAACTGATAACTGACATCCATCAAACATGGCACGTGGAATTAGAACAGTCTACCCCAGCGATCGAAATAAAGGGTTCAGTTCGAAATTCCAACCACCTGAAGCCGGAGCGTACAACGGCCGAAACGTTGTGACAAATATGGCGACAATAGTCCGACTAATGTAAATACTGAAGAGTAATTTTATTCAGTAAAAACGCCCAGCCACGGTATCCAGATTCCGTTGGCTCCAGCCACGGTATACAGATTCCGTTGGCTCCAGCCACGGTATCCAGATGCCGTTGGCTCCAGCCACGGTATCCAGACGACTTCAGAATAAACTGCAACTAATCTATACGGTCTCCTTGTTTAAGTTGGTGAATGCTGCCGTAATCCATGCCTTCAAATCTCTTTGATAATGTTTTATGAGACACTGGCAACAAATATGAGACATGAAACAAACTCCTTAAGAAAGAACATGCGTTAGTCTTTCAAAAATCTTGTGTGTATGTGAGTGTATACAAATGGCAAACTTCTCTTAGCTGACGCGTTTCTTCCTCTGATGGCCTTTATTAAGGGAAATCTAAGAATTTCATGTTACATCACGTATTACATTTGCCTTGATAAATTCCATTGCAGTGCTTCTCAAAATGGTGGTCCGCAGACCGGTGCCGGTACGCCAACCATCAGCTACCGGTACACGGCCAGTGTCGAGCCCATACTAAGGAATCATTTGTAAAGATTAAGGTTATATAATTTTTGTTTTTGTGTTAATAAACTGTTTATTTTTTATTACTTTTTAAAAAAATTGTTATGGAATTATTATTTTTTTTTTTTGCAAAATAAATGGAAGATAAAAAAAAATAGTCGACTTTTATTATATTCCTTATATTTATCGTTTCCGGTATAAATTAATATTACCACGAAATAATAACACACTGAGAAAAAAAATGCCGGTCAGCCATAACAGATAGTTTGATAAGCGCTGTATTAGAAGAAGAAACACCTCGGTAAAGATATATTTTTTTTTACTTATATCTACCGAATTTTTGCATACGCGCACACACACATATATATGTGTGTGCGTGTGTGTGTGTGTTGTTCAATCTAAAGGCTGATTCAGACGGCGAACCTATATTCTTTCTTTTTCAATTTTTAAAACTTGTCTGATAAATCCGGACTGAGGTGAGTGCTAAAATATTCATCAAATAGTATCGTTACTGCAACGTGCCTTCCAAGTGCAACGGTACAGGCGCATAAAATGCCCTTTCTGGTCACATTCCAAGATATCTAGTGATCAAATTATAAATTCAACGTGAATGCACTCCCCGTCTGATCGTATCCAATTGCAATATGTCTGACATGCAAATCGTACTTGTAATGGCAAACGAGTTGGCAATCATGATGGCCAGTCAGTCAGTGGACAATGCCAGTAAGGGATGAGATGAATTCATTTTCTTGGCCGCTGACCAAAGTGTTACACTGTCGCTCCAGTGGCCTGCGGATACTACTACTTGTCGTCTCGTATAAAAGATACCAAAACGGTATAATGATAAACAGAGCTAGTAATTTTACTTTCGTATCCGCAATGACAAATATAAACAGTATAGTAATGATACAATATTCAATTATACTAGATACAACTGACTTTTTAAGAAATATTATTACATATATATATATATATATATATATATATATATATATATATATATATATATATATATATATCTGATTATTAAATTAGAAACATAATGTCTGCTAATTTTTAATAAAATCTGTTCATACTCACGAATAACCTTCCGTGTATTTATGCTAAAGGATGAGAGAAATGTGTTTTAACCATTTAAATTTCTCTTAATTTCATTTCCCAAGTACTTTCGACCTTTTTCGAAGATCATCTTCAGGGGTGCAAGTAGTACAGAAGATTTCTCTTACCCTTTAACATCGATTCACGGGAGGTTATTCGTGAGTATGAATGGATTTTATTAAAAATTAGCAGACATAATGCCTGTAATTTATTTAATCAGACATGCCTAAAAGAATTGGCTGCCTAAATACTACACACACACACACACACACACACACACACACACACACATATATATATATATATATAAAATAAATAAGTAAGAAGAGACCAGGAAAATACTGTACCACAAAACGGACGTATATCAAAGTGCTCGATGCAACTGCCTTGAAAACGGAACGGGTAAATTTGTCTATAATAAAATTTTTTTCTGTATTTTTATGTTTAGTTGGTTTTGATCGTTATATCTTTCAGGTGGTGGGCAAAATTTTTTTTTTTTGTATGTAATAAAATTATACCAAGTGTAATCTTGTATGTAGTGCAGTATAGACCATAAAAGGAGGACCCAATCGTAAGGAGAGAACAAAGTATAAATAAATCTGTTAAGAGGCCGGAAAAATAACATACAACAAAGCGGACATATCAAAATGCACAATGTAGCTGCCTTGAAAAAAAAACATGCAGGGCAAATAAATATAATAAAGCTTTTACACCTTTATGATATGTATATATATATATTATTGGGATATTACATCGAGAACATGTAAAAGTCGCTACACAATTGCAATCGTGTTTCAATGCATATCAATGCATCTCATCGCATGATGAGATGTTATGGATAAAAAAAATTTGTCAAAAAAAAATCATTGAAAGTCAATATGTAAAAACTAATTATTTAAATATTTAAATTTTTGCCCATACCTATATCAGATAATCCCCTGACAACTGATAATCCATCGTTTATTATCGGTGTTCAAACTTGGCATGATAGCAGATGCCAAATGATTGGAGTTTCATTTTGGAATTTATAAGGACATTTGACATCCCTCGATTCACTCTCACTTGTGTCCCGTGGCTATTTGATAGAATGTATTACTTATCATATAAAGTGCAGTGGATAGTCATGAGTTCTTAATGATCGTACCCAGACGCCTATGGATAGAATACGATGGTAACAGACAAGCGACAGTCGTTCAAATCACATCTACATAATATGCAGGCATATCTTTGACGCGTATCAATCAGTTCAGCATTCATTAGTTTTCAGAAGATATGAGAGTAAATGGATCAATAGATTTTCCTTATTGAAAACACCAGGCTTTGAGCCCGAACTACGTTTTTGACGTCACTAATTGGGCCGTAGTGGAATGGCAAGTGTGTCGCGGTCCGATGAGTTGTAGTACCAGTTGAGTCATAGTCCTTAACTGATAGCGCAAAAACCAGACCCCAGTTGTCAACAAGGAACCGTATAGACTCGTAGGAGTTCCGTGATAGTGTGGTGCGTATTCACATAGGATGAGTTGGGTCGACTGGTCAAAACACGCCATTGACCGGTGACCTTTATGTTGCTTCAGTTTGTGACCATTTAACACCCAGTAGATATTTCCCCCAAAGAGGATGGACTATACTAGCTGGATAACACTTCATCGAGCCAAAGTTGCCGAGAATTGATGCGAGGATCCTTCTGGAGACGTTCGATGAACTGTGTGGTCATCATATTCGCACGCAAAATCTGGCACCAGCCAATATCACGATATCTGTAGACAGATATCGAGACACCAGTGGTCATCCGACCACTTGTGGAATCTATGCCAGGTCGAGATGTTGCATTTCACCGATAAAGTAGTCCCTACACGATATCCAGGCAAATTCATCTTATCTTTTGGCACGTATGTAATATATATATATATATATATATATATATATATATATATATATATATATATATATATTGTTTTTAAAGTCTTTAGCCAGATTCCCTGACGATCCGCTTAGGTGAAACCTGGTGTAGGTTTGTCTGCCTCACTAGGTTTATTTATCTATCTATCTATCTATATATATATATATATATATATATATATATATACGTATAAACTCGCGTATCATGCGACCTTTGGAAGACCTAAGTTTAAAGTTAATTTGACTACATTAAATATACAGTGTAACCCGGATATAAGAGAAACCCGGATATAAGAGAGATTTTCTCTGGTCCCAAATTAGAGCCTGTGTTAATGTATATAAAATAGACCAAACCCGGATATAAGAGAAAACCCGGATATAAGAGAGATTTTCTCTGGTCCCAAATTAGAGCCTTTGTTAATGTATATGAAATAGACCAAACCCGGATATAAGAGAAACCCGGATATAAGAGAGATTTTCTCTGGTCCCAAATTAGAGCCTGTGTTAATGTATATAAAATAGACCAAACCCGGATATAAGAGAAACCCGGATATAAGAGAGATTTTCTCTGGTCCCAAATTAGAGCCTGTGTTAATGTATATGAAATAGACCAAACCCGGATATAAGAGAAACCTGGATATAAGAGAGATTTTCTCTGGTCCCAAATTAGAGCCTGTGTTAATGTATAAAAATAGATAAACCCGGATATAAGAGAAACCCGGATATAAGAGAGATTTTCTCTGGTCCCAAATTAGAGCCTGTGTTAATGTATATAAATAGACCAAACCCGGATATAAGAGAAACCCGGATATAAGAGACCAAAAAATTAGAGCCTGTGTTAATGTATATAAAATAGACCAAACCCGGATATAAGAGAAACCTGGATATAAGAGAGATTTTCTGGTCCCAAATTAGAGCCTGTGTTAATGTATATAAAAAATAGACCAAACCCGGATATAAGAGAAACCCGATATAAGAGAGATTTTCTCTGGTCCCAAATTAGAGCCTTTGTTAATGTATATAAAATAGACCAAACCCGGATATAAGAGAAACCCGGATATAAGAGAGATTTTCTCTGGTCCCAAATTAGAGCCTGTGTTAATGTATAAAATAGACCAAACCCGGATATAAGAGAAACCCGGATATAAGAGAGATTTTCTGGTCCCAAATTAGAGCCTGTGTTAATGTATATAAATAGACCAAACCCGGATATAAGAGAAACCCGGATATAAGAGAGATTTTCTCTGGTCCCAAATTAGAGCCTGTGTTAATGTATATAAAATAGACCAAACCCGGATATAAGAGAAACCCGGATATAAGAGAGATTTTCTCTGGTCCCAAATTAGAGCCTGTGTTAATGTATATAAAATAGACCAAACCCGGATATAAGAGAAACCCGGATATAAGAGAGATTTTCTCTGGTCCCAAATTAGAGCCTTTGTTAATGTATATAAAATAGACCAAACCCGGATATAAGAGAAACCCGGATATAAGAGAGATTTTCTGGTCCCAAATTAGAGCCTGTGTTAATGTATATAAAATAGACCAAACCCGGATATAAGAGAAAAACCGGATATAAGAGAGATTTTCTCTGTCCCAAATTAGAGCCTGTGTTAATGTATATAAAAATAGACCAAACCCGGATATAAGAGAAACCTGGATATAAGAGAGATTTTCTCTGGTCCCAAATTAGAGCCTGTGTTAATGTATATAAAATAGACCAAACCCGGATATAAGAGAAAACCCGGATATAAGAGAGATTTTCTGGTCCCAAATTAGAGCCTGTGTTAATGTATATAAAATAGACCAAACCCGGATATAAGAGAAACCCGGATATAAGAGAGATTTTCTCTGGTCCCAAATTAGAGCCTGTGTTAATGTATATAAAATAGACCAAACCCGGATATAAGAGAAACCCGGATATAAGAGAGATTTTCTCTGGTCCCAAATTAGAGCCTGTGTTAATGTATATAAAATAGACCAAACCCGGATATAAGAGAAACCCGGATATAAGAGAGATTTTCTCTGGTCCCAAATTAGAGCCTGTGTTAATGTATATAAAATAGACCAAACCCGGATATAAGAGAAACCCGGATATAAGAGAGATTTTCTCTGGTCCCAAATTAGAGCCTGTGTTAATGTATAAAATAGACCAAACCCGATATAAGAGAAAACCCGATATAAGAGAGATTTTCTGGTCCCAAATTAGAGCCTGTGTTAATGTATATAAATTAGACCAAACCCGGATATAAGAGAAACCCGGATATAAGAGAGATTTTCTGGTCCCAAATTAGAGCCTGTGTTAATGTATATAAAATAGACCAAACCCGGATATAAGAGAAACCCGATATAAGAGAGATTTTCTGGTCCCAAATTAGAGCCTGTGTTAATGTATATAAAATAGACCAAACCCGGATATAAGAGAAACCCGGATATAAGAGAGATTTTCTCTGGTCCCAAATTAGAGCCTGTTTAATGTATATAAAATAGACCAAACCCGGATATAAGAGAAACCCGGATATAAGAGAGATTTTCTC
>CAHIKZ030001365.1:525000-540000 GCA_903632075.3 Acanthosepion pharaonis | reverse complement strand
TCTCTAGAAGGTCTTGTACTGTCTTTTCCGAGTTAACCATCAGGGCAATTTCTTTTATATATCTTGTTGCAATTAAGCCTACCGATAATAGATCCTGATATGGTCCCCATCTCTCTTATGATATCGTCGTTGTAGAGGTTGAATAAATCTGGGGAAAAGATGCTTGTTTCATGTCCCTACTTTTGTATTTTCTTATATTCAAGTATTAGTGAGTATCAGCATCCTTCTGTAGAACCACTTCTGTTGCTACGGGAAGATGGTCCTGCATTTCTCCTCATCCGCGGAGAGATTATCCAACATTCACTGCCACATAAGAGGTTGGATAACGCATAGCATTCCAGCACTATTTGTTGGGTTTCTAACCAAAGTTTTGCGTTTCTTTGTACTTTGCTTAGCTTTGGGAAGGCTTCTTTCGTTTGCCTAATGCTTATTTGAATTTCAATATCGTATTTTTCCATCCTGAGTTAGGACATTTCCTAGATATTTAAACCTTTGTTTATATTTCCACTTTATAAATATCATAATCTTTTTTTCTTTCTTGTTGAAGACCATAATTCCTGTCTTCTTGGAGTTTATGGTTAATTCTTTCTTCTCACTTTCTGCTACCATTCTGTCCTGTACTCTCTTTGCCGAATCAGCCATCAAGCAATATCATTTGTGTTACTGTTACGATGAAGCCTACCGATAATACATCCTGGTATGGTCCCCAGCTCTCTTAAGGTAATCGTCGCTGTAGAGCTTGAGTAAATCTGGGGAAAAGACGCATCCTTGTTTCCCGCCCCTAATTTTGTATTTTCTCATATACAAGTCTTAGTGAGTATAAAATTATACATTCTATTCAGCAATTAGAATTTCTAAGTTTACGTCAGGTTATTCTACCAGTGTTATTAGTACAATGTAATCTTATATATAAAATACTGTTTGCGCATGTATGTGTGTATCCAAGAAAATCCTCCGCTCCCACTGTTTCAATTTCATTAATTCATAGCTCATTCAAAAGCCCTACAAAAGTTAGGCGCAGGGAACGATTTTCGTTGAGCTCAGATTCAGGGTTGCCAGATTATACGAGGTTAAAAAAATATATTAATATATTATACTTGCTATTATCTTTGCTTTCATGGTTCAAGGGAAGTAACCCTTATTTTCCTTTTGTATCCAAACGTACAGCTTGCTAAAAATTTAAGCGAGCTTAAAAGCCGCCCCTATCGTAATACTAATTTACACACTAAAAGCTCAATATCTGTATTATATATTGTCTACTTCTAGGCAATATCATTCTTCAGGTTTAACTAATTTGCATATTGATTTTTAATATTTCATTAATTAACTGTCCTTAATTACAGTTCTTTTCTTCGAGGACTGTTTTGATTTTCATATCAAAATTAGTTCTGTTTAGGATTATCATCTTATATTGTACAGAAAAGTGTTTGAAATTTGCATTTTACTTGGCCGTCAACAAATGAGCATCTATTTGTAAAACTTTCCTTAGCTATAACAAGCCAAATTATGAATGAAATGTTCATCTCAAATTTTTGTTTCTAAGATTTCAAGAAGTGAATATATCTTACTTTGCGAAGTTTATAGTTAGTCCTTTCTTTTCACTTTCTTCCACCATTCAGTCTACGAAGTCCTGTAGTTTTTACGAGGCAGCCATCAACACAGTGTCATGTGTGTGAACAAGTGAGAATGAAAGAAAAACCAAAATTTAAATAAACGTTATTTTCCTTATTAATTTAGGTGCACCATTCAGCGGTCGAAATCTGCTAGTCTAGTATAAAACTATACATTCTGTTCAGCAATTAGGATTTCTAAGTTTATGCCAGTTTATTCTACCAATGTTATTAGTACCATGTAATATAGTACTATATGTAGAATGGTCGGGTGATCGGTAAGTAAATCAGTTCCCCCTGGGACTTTTCTGAAGAGGAGAGTAGCGACTCACCAAGCAGGATTAAAAACAAGACCTTTTAAATGGCAGATGAACCTTTTTACAGGGTCAACGACTATCTAACACAGTGGGGTTGATTGGGATCTATAGCTATGGTTGCAGTCAGTGTGGTGATGAAAAGGCATTGCTTGGCGAAGCGCTTTCTTGACTGAAGTTAACAGCCATGTCGGTGGGTTCCCCAGACGGAATCAACAAACCCCGCGTCCATGACCAAGATGAATCTTCAGTCTGGAGGTAATCAGCTGTGGTTTGAGTGGGATCGGGGCCGCCAGGTCTACTTAGCAAAGACAAGATACGCATAAATAAACGAACCGAGAAAATTGTTCGAAAACAATTATTCAAAAAATATTTATTGCAAATTGTTTGAATGAAAAGTAATCGAAAGAACAATTATACTAAATGATAATTATTCGAAATACCTATGTTTAAAATACGTATGTGGTCTTGCTTTGAGAAAATCAATGTTGATTTACCTAGAACTAATAACGCCCTTGAAGGATGGCATAGGGCCTCTTTTGCAGCAAGTGTCATCCTATCATCCCACAATAAGGAAATTCTTAAATGCTCTTTAAACGAGAATAGCACTTGCAAGAAATTCATATTGCAAAAGTAAGTGCGCCCGTAAATGGAAAACATAAAAACTGAGTGGCAAACACTAATGTGTACACTTCAATCAGTCAGTTATGTGCCATGCGTGATACACACTTAGGCGATCATGTATCTTTCGAGGCAGATTTTTCCCCGCAGTAGGTTGCCATTTCTTTCTGCTATAGAATCTAGTTCTGCTATTTTATGAAGGAGAAGAAGATTCATGCCTTTCCAAAGGTATTAGCACGTAAGTCAATGTAATGGATTCGACTGGAATTCGAACTTGGCTCTACCGATTCCACAATCCGAGCCGCTATCCATTACTCCACCTAGCTGACTATTTGCGTGAAGTATCATATAACTTAAGGTTATAAAGATTTTTTCTTACTAAACTGTTCTATTAACGATATTTGTAATTCAGATAATTATCCTATGTGTATTTCGTCTTCTAATTTTTATATTTTTATTGCAATAAAGAACGTTGTCTTCCGAATAATTATTATTTAGTATAATTGCCTTTTTCGATTAATTTTCATTCAAAGAATTTACATTTCGAATAAATATTTTTCGAATAATTGCTTTCAAACAATGTTAACGTAATCCGAATAAATACCTATTTTCGGCTTTCGATCCAGATGTGTGGAGAGTAAAAGTAAGGTGTTGAACTGCGCAGCGACCCTACGACCACACTCTCTCTCTCTCATAGAACGGTGATGATGACTTTTTACGTCACCAGACTAATAGTGATGAGAATTTATGATGTGCAAATGTATCACGTACACACAAAAACGCATATTTCTATATACACATGACATTTTATAAATTTGGATTATTATATAAAGTCTAACTTAAATTATATAAAGATTACATTATATAAAGATTTATTAAATCAGTGGAAAAAAATTGACGGGTAATCCTTTCAAACAAAGACACAAATGCCAATATATTTGCTATGAATAGCAAACTCAATATACTTTGTTTTTTTAATCTATTTGCAAGTTGAAAGGCGGCGAGAAATATCTAGAGAGATGGCGTCAATTTTTAGTTTCAAAATTCCTTACCTAAAACTCTGTGGAAGCCTGTTTGTTTTTCGTTCTATCTTTTCTCCCTTTACGACTTATTATTTATACGTCATAAAGAATTTGCACAGTTTGCATATAAAATAATATGCATTTCATTGGAATTCATAGCTTCTTTCAGTTTCTTTCTTTTGTCTTTTTTTTCCCCCGTTACTCAGCTTCACTCCGGCATGTTTTCTATCACGTATCATTTCGGGATGTCCTCATTTTTTTTTCTTATTTTATTTCTGTAAACATCTTGCAAATGCTGGGAATACTTATAATCACTTCCAGTAATGCTGACATCATTTAAAATATTTACAGATAGAAATGCTGGCATAGAACTGGTTAAGAAAAGTCAGTATGGATACAAAGATGAAAAGGTTGTGTTCCGTTTACCGGGCATACTGCCAGGTGGCAGTAGGAAAACCGTAGTATTCAAGATGAGACCCTTCTTTTTTAAATCCAAAAATGAATTAAATTTTAAAGGAAAAATGCTTATCTGTTTTTTTTTTTAATAGTCGAACTCGTTCTTTTTACCTTCCTCCTACGCTTCTTTATTTAGATTGAACAATTTTTAATATTTCCCAAACACTCTAATTTAATTCTGTTGTTTCCTTAAAGAAAAAGGTATTTAATAAGTAGACTATACGTATAACAGAAACATTGAATCCTATAAAAGGAACATTACGTAAATCGTGTCGGGTCATGATTCTTAAATGATTTTCTATTCACTGTGTTAAAACAGTTACATTGATTTTACAAGTATTTTAATGAAAAGCGATAGAAATGTTTTTAATTAAATCAAACTGATTTCAGTTCCGAACCAAACAGACGAGTGGAAAGAGACCTGAGATCGAATGGGTTTCGGGTGAAGAATTATGTCTACTCTGAATATCTTCATACAAAACGGAACTTATACTAGGGTTTGAAGACTATTACTATAAAAAGGAAAATATGTGAATAATTTGACCATCAAGTAGACCAGATATTTCTCACAATTTAGTAAAAAAAAAAAATCAATGTTGTTTGAATTATTGGATAAACAATGCTTGCTCGTTTCCTCGTCTATGACAGTCACTAGATAATCCCTGTTGCAGGAGCCTATTTGTATTTTTGCATCTTCCACAGAGCCAATCTGTGGTTTATACTGCAACCATGCTATGCATACCCTTGTTACAACTTCTAGGAGAGGCGCATAATCTGGTCAACGGGATGAATAAGTCCAGTATGTTGCAGATCTTGATCACGATGACTCGCAACTTCGTTGCTAACGCATCAATCGACTGCACCGTGCACAGTTCTTAACTGGGACAAGAAATGGCTTGTTAATTTCAAGGCCTCCAAAACAAAATTCCTCTCTTTTAAGCATATTAGAGAAGCTATTTTTGGCTTCCATCAGCTTGGCTAGATAATCCCCGTTGCAGGAGCCTATTTGTATTTTTACATCTTCCACAGATCCAATCTGTGGTTTATACTGCAAATATCTTTTTGGTTTCCATCAGCTTGGCTGATGCTAATCTCCAGGAGATTGACACCTTACGCCTTCTCATCATTTTACAGTTGCGATTGATGAGCTGTAACCCCGTATTCTTCTCTCGCACTTCTCCTTTGTCGAACTCTCTTCCAGCTTCTTACTTTCCAGTCAACTTTGATTTTCAGAAATTTAAATACAATGTCAATCGTTATCTTCTGTCTTCTTAATTCTCTTTCTTTTCTTTTTTTGTAATAAAATGCCGCCTTCTCTACTCTATACTGTGATGCCACTGGTAACGAGAAAGATGCCCCTAGAAATATCTGGTAAATATTGCCTAAGGTCAAGGCCTATAATTGGAGCAATAAAAGATGCGATTAATGTATGACCAAAATAAAAGCTGTTGATTTGGCAGAGAAAAGCTAGAAATATTGTAAACAAGTGAAATGAATTAATGGCAGTATGCAGACTCAGGAGCTGGTATTGAATAAAAAAAAATCTCCATTTGAGGTAGCTGACGCCATTCCACCCCTAACCTATTAAAAGTAGGATACGCTGAATAGTTTTTGGACATTCACACCAACTTACAGTCATGGTGAATTGAGACACAACGCATTTTGGTAATGTACAGGGTGCGATGGATAAATTATCGTCTAAATTACGCAAAAAAAAAAAAACATGACATTTCATTTTAACAGATATATTTACCAAAATTACACAAAAATATTTTGAAATACTAAAGAGTAAATTTATTTAATAAAATTGCTATTGGCTTCAACTACGGCCTTCAGACGATTTTGGAATCTTCTGAAATTCTTCTGGACTGTCTCCTTGATTAAGTTGGTAAATGCTGCCATAATACTTGCCTTCAGTTCCTCGTTGGAGTTACAAGGAGTTTTGTTGATTTCTTGTTCAACTACGCCCAACACTTAATAATCTGAAGCCAAGATGAATGAAGGCAAACAGCATGATGTTGACTGAATTTCTCATCCAACTCTTTCAGAAACCTCAACACTGTCCCGATATTGTGGTTATCCTTTGGATTTAAGGATTAGTAATTTCTTTGGTTTAACTCATACTAAGCTAAAATGCTGAAATTATTTAACTCGTTAGTGCACGACGTCCATTTTTTTTAGAGAAGGAGTTACATAAAATTTAAAATACGCCAGCCCTAAGATAAGCATTAACCAGCTAAATAGATTAAGGGAAAAAAATCTTAAAATGTTAAGGAAACTTTATTCCGTGGGATTAATTTCTTTATTATTATTATTATTATTATTATTATTATTATTATTATTTTCTTTGATTTCTGGCGTTTACACATTTCTTTCCGGGTCCCGCCGAGGGACCTAAGGTTAGAAATGGCGTCATGACACTTTCCACTGACAAAAAAAAAAAAAAAAAAAAAAAGGAAAAGATTACATAGATAAAGCCCTTCGTAAGGTGTGGGCTGTACTTGTCAGAACAATTTTCTGTATCTCCTTGAGGCATGGACTTCCCGGAATCCCTTCAATTAGTCTACTGGAATCTTTTCCAACCAGTCCTAGGGCTCCAACTACAACAGGGATTGTTGATGTTCCCATATGCCACATTTTCGCGATTTCTATTTCAAGGTCCTTGTACTTTGACAACTTTTTGAATATCTTTTACATATCTTTTATCATTATTATTATTATTATTATTATTATTATTATTGTTGTTGTTGTTGTTGTTGTTGTCATTGTTATAACCCTTCTGGAAGAGAAAGTACCCCAGGCTCGAAGTGAGCAATTAAATTAGTAGGGAAAAACGGCAGGCAACCTTCAAAGTTTAGGTGATACTTCGAAATCAAGAGGGTACCCCTAAACGTTTTGTTAATAGTGAATATAGAACAAAGCAAAATAAACTCACGAGATTTGGGTTCCAGAGACATTGTTATTAATAAATAAATTTCATTGAACATTCTATAAAGATGATGATGATGATAATACTAAGTAGAAGTGTTTATGCCATTTCAGTTATATTATTAAATATGTTATCATCCAACAATGTCTTTGAAAGCAATTTCATATATTCCTGATCAACCACTTTGTGACGAGTCCATAGAGGACAGCTTGGGTTACTAAGACGAACACTTCGTATAATTGTAAGGTTTCCAAAATGGTCGCCTCCGAGCAAAATAAAAGCGGTGTAGTGAATTAGTGAAAAGCAATCGAAAGAGCAAAAGTGGAAGCATCAATGGGAAAGAAGACAACAAAAATCGCTTATTTAAGGAAAAGTGCGTTAATGCCATAACGAAAATACTGAAAATCGAAAGCAACTTCATTTTTTCTAACCTCACAGATGTTTACCGATTTATCTCTTCCGTTTTACATTTATCTATTCATCACATTATTTTCATTATCTAATTTTGTATTTATCTATCTCAGTTTTTTTCTATCTTATTTTGTTCATAATTATGTATATATGACTCTATTTATCTCAATTTGTTTCTATCTATCTATCTATCTATCTATCTATCTATCTAAGTTTGTATCTAAGTTTGTTTCGATCTTATTTAGGTCGTACTTATGTATGTATGCATCTATCTATATATGTCAATTTCTATCTAGCCATCTAGCTAGCTAGCTATATGTCTGTCTTTCTATCTATCTATGTAAATGAATCGAAAGACAAGCACTTATGCATTTACTTTTAATAAAATATAAATAGATGTATATCTATCTATTAAAGACTGCTCATTATATATCTATCTATTAAAGACTGCTCATTATCTATCTATCTATCTATTAAAGACTGCTCTTTATCTATCTATTAAAGACTGATCTTTATCTATCTATATCTATCTATCTATCTATCTATCTATCTATCTATTTATCTATCTATCTATCTATCTCTGTTTCTGTCTTATTTTGGTCATACTTATGTATATATGCATATATATATATAGATATCTCAATTTGTTTCTATCTATCTATCTATCTATCTATCTATCAAAGACTGCTCATTATCTATCTATCTATTAAAGACTGCTCTTTATCTATCTATCTATCTCTGTTTGTTTCTGTCTTATTTTGGTCATACTTATGTATGTATGCATCTATATATATATCTCAATTTGTTACTATCTATCTATCTATCTATGTAAATGAATCGAAAGGCACTTATACACTTACTTTCAAGAAAATATAAATAGATGCATAACTATTTATCTATTTATTTAAAGCAGGAAAATATAAATAGAGGAATTTATTGACGCATAAAATGTTCAAGAAAAGTACAATAATAAATGCGCATGCGTGTTTCAAGGAACTATATTAAGGCTAAGATAGAGCAAACAAGTAAAGGACGCTTTTTTTTAAAGATCCTCATCTGTCACTTTCTATATCTCTGAGACGAGGTATTATTGTTATTTACATTATTAACATTATTCGGACTGTTATCATCATCTGAACTGCCATATTCACAACATTTCGGCCGATGTACGCTCCGACCTTCTTCAGGTGGTTGGAATTTCGAACCGTACCTTTTATTTCGTCCACCGGGGTAGATTGTTCTGGTTCCACTTTTCATGCCTCTTCTGGCTGTCTCAGTTATTTCCCTTATGGATCTAACCAATGTCTTTATCGTCAAGTGGATAAAGACGTTGGTTAGATCCAGTGACTAGACCCAAGAGTTGTGAGTTCGATGCCAGGCTACAGCAGTAGCAAAAACAACAACAAAAAAAAAAACAACAAAAACTTGGAGAGCTGATGATTTAAAGGGAAATAAGCGAGACATCCGGGAACACTAAAATCAAGCAGGTGCAGAAGTTTAGATATCTGGGAAGTGTTTTGACAGAGGACGGCAAGTGCGACACTGAAATCCGTAGACGCATTGGAATGGCCAAAGACGCATTCCAAAGCTCGGCAGAATATTGCGAGACAGATGGATCTCTTTGGTAACGGCAGCGAATGTTGGACGGTCTCCTCAAAGATGAAGAAGAGACTCGAGGCGACCTAGATGTGGCTCTACAGAATGATGCTGAGGATATCATGGACCGAGCGTGTGAGCAACGATGAGGTCTTAGAGAGGTTGCAAACAAGGAGGGGGATTACACTTAACATCAGGAAGAGGCGGCTGAAGTTCCTGGGAGACGTAATTAGAAAGAAGGGCTTGGAGAATCTGATACTCACAGGTCGAATAGAGGGAAAGAGAGACAAGAGAAAGCAATGACATACCTAGCGGGATTAAGCAAGTGGATGGCAGATGGTGGTCAATAAGTTTCGTCCCTTTGCCACCTCCGATCACCGGAAGTTAATCTGCGGCTGGAAATAGACAAGCGGTGGTTATCGGGTCAGATTCATATTAGCTACTGGATTTTAGTTTGCTGGTCTTTTGCTCCATACAGTGATCCCTCTTTTATCGCGGTAGATTGATTCCGAGACCGGCCGCAATAACTGAATTTCCGCGAAGTAGGGACGCCATATTTACAGTATCTATTTAACGTGTATTTGGACTTTTAAAA
This sequence comes from Acanthosepion pharaonis, assembly GCA_903632075.3. NCBI lineage: Eukaryota > Metazoa > Mollusca > Cephalopoda > Sepiida > Sepiidae > Acanthosepion > Acanthosepion pharaonis. Next base: position 530,446 of record CAHIKZ030001365.1, on the reverse strand, counting down.
CCCTCCCTGTACTGTTAACACCCCACCCATTACAGTACTCTATTAATAACAAGGACAATTGTTAAGCAATAACACTTTAGATTTTAAAAAAAATAAAGATTGTTACTGTATTCAACACGATAGAAGTTGACGTGGAATTTGAATGGTGATGATGAAGCTGATGATGATTTCTACTGTGCAGCCGATAATTGTATTTTACGTCTCTACGGACGGCGGTACCCTTTCTATTGCTATTTTACGATTTTTCTGTTGATCCTAGACCAGGAAATAATATTTATTATTAATATTTTAATGGGTTTAATGAAAAATTTTAGGTGTTCATATATCACGATTTTTCTAGAATTTTCCAGAAACTCCGCGATATATTTTCCATATATATATTTTAAAAATCCGCGAAGTCGTGAATCCGCGATAGTAGAACCGCGAACTAGCGAGGGATCACTGTACAGCTAAATGTTTGATATTTGCCTAAAAATCTAAATAAATAGAGTGCAAGATAAATGAATTCCTATATGAAATAATGTTTTGTTCTAATCATTATTCAAAAGGTTAAATATTATTACCGTCCTGTTAAACTTCCAGATTTGATAGCGTTCAAAAGAGTACGCGGTCTTGTGGGCGACAGATTATTTTTTTAACCTACGACCCTTTTCCCAGGGACGAAAACCTATGGTTACTCTATCGAAATGTCCATGATAAATATCCAGATGAGCTACATTACTTAGTTCTACCAGTTTAGACATTTACAGTTAAAACCCACCATATCACATACACAGGGTTTGAATCATTCTCATTCTCTTCGTATTCTGTTACATCTGGTGAACAGAATCCCGTGTGGATGCTTCCCCGATTACAATCTTAACCTCTTCAGATCAATGATCGTCCGTTATTTATTCTAAATATCTTCATAATATGCACTTCCTACTTTTACGTTCATACAACTTTATTCGTAAATACTCTATATTGAGTGGCTCCTGGAATTTGCATTAGGTGAATATTTGATAAGAAAAGCTATTATTTTCTTGTTAAAATTCTAGCGTACCCTAACTCCTCTGAACATGTATCATTAACCCTTGTGAGTTCATAGCATCTGGGCGTCATGTTTAGTTAGAATCATTGATCAAGATCAAAAGTCAAAAATATATAACTGATGGGAAAGTTGAATGAATAAAAATATGGAAAAAGAAATTAAAAAAAAACGACATGGACCACACTCGGGAGTTGAAAGAATTTGTCAAAATGAGTGATGTACTTTGATATCTTTTTTTGGTAGGGAGCTAAACTTACAGACTAATGAAGATTGGAAAACGGATAGGACGAAACGTGGTAGAAATAACAAAGGCAGCGTAAACAATGAGTTTAGTACTCCTAACACCACTTGAGAGAGTGAAAATGATTCAATTTGGTTAAAAAAAAATGAAAGAGGAAAAGAGACTAGCAACCAAACAGAGAGGCGAAAAGAAAGAAAGAGATCACTAAGGATGAGCAGGTAAGAAAGAGAGAGAGAGAGAGAGCGAATGTAAATATAGGAAATAGAATGAAAGTGTGTGTGTGTGTGTGTGTGTGTGTGTGTGTGTGAGAGAGAGAGAGAGAGAGAGAGAGAGAGAGACGAGATATGTATTGAATGACAAAGTGTGGCTTCTTTACTAATATCCAATTACCTGTTCTGAGTCGTTTTTATTCAACTATGTAAGTAACCACAGATATTTGATAAAAACGCCGGACGTTGTCCATCCTCGGTGGACCAAACCCAATCTGATTTCGCTTGCCCCATCTTCGATCCTGGTATTGTGGGTGGAAAATGTTCTATCAATTCGTGAGGGCGGAATAAAAGCCAGATGAATTGAAGCGACACGGTTAGTATTCGTCCCTTCCTTTTTCCGAAAGTGACATTTTGCCACTTGGGGGTCTCTCCGTCTCCCCGCTTTCTCATTCGATCACGCCATCTTACTCCCACTTCTGTTCAACTTTGACTCGCTTTTTTCCTTCCAATGCAAATCGCCTGATTTCTTTGCAAGTTCTTTTCTTCTGATGTCATTCTCTTGCATTGCCAATAATTCAGCCTTTATAAATCCGTTTCTATTATTCTTCTTCGCTTTTTCTATTTTTCTTTTCAATCGTTTATTTTATTCGTTTTGAAAATATTTTCCTTCACTCCATATTTCTTTGTTCTCAATGTCCTCCGTCCATCGTTTGTTGGTCATGTTCGCTTTGTTTCTTGCTTTTTTTTTTTTTTTCTATTTTTCTGTTTTATTCATTCGATGTGCAGGTGGTGTAACGAATAACGGCTCAAAATTGAAGATCGGAGAGCCGTGTTCCAATTACATTCAACTCCGTTATATTTGCTCACACGCAAATATCATTGGGAAAGTTATGAATCCACCTCTTCTCTCCCCAGTTATGAGTTAATTAGTAAAACATATTCCCGCTGAAAAATTCTAACAATCTAAAAAAAATATTTTGCTGGTTATTTAAACCCAGCAAAGGGTTGATAAGCCGTAAAAACATGAATCAATCAGTAACTTCAGCCTTTTTAATGTCTTGCGTTTATTCTTCCATTCACCCCTTAAACTATATTCTTTCTTTATTCTTTTTTTCTGTTTTTGTTCATGTCTTTTTTCTTACTTTTTATACTTTTATTCATACTTTATACTATATTATTTCTTTCACTGACTTATTTTTCATTCTCTTCCGTACCATGTTCTTTCTTTCTTTGACTTATTTTTCATTCTTCATGTGTACTATATTCTTTCTTTCTTTGATTCATTTTTTTTATTTTTCTTCAATCTTTCTTTCTTTGACTTATTTTTCCTTCTTTCTTTATACGATATTCATTTTCTTTCGTTCTTCATAACATTTGCTTACTTCATTTCCATTCATCCCTTAAACTATTTTTTTCTTTGTTTCTTTCTTTCTGCTTCCGTTATTTCTGTTTGTCTTCTTTCTTTTTCATCCTTTTATTCATTCATATTTTATACCATATTCATTCTTTCATTCTGTAAACTCAGATTAGCTGTATTTCGATGCCAGCAGTATGCCAAGTTATTAACATGCACATTCATGTATTCACTAATAATACGCATTCATATATATATATATATATATATATAATATTTCCAAATGCGTATTCATGAGTAGGGACACTCACACACACACACACACATATATATATATATATATATATGATTTTATTTTCTTTCATTTCCTATTCACTGAGGCAGGTATCGATTAAAAGTTCAGATGTGCTATTTATCGGTATTTTTTTTATTCTTCTGTTTAATCTTCCTTCTTTCTAGCGCGTTTTGGCATTTTTTATTTGCTTTCTTTATTTTTGTTCATCTCCGATGCCGAAATTAGATTGGTGACTTGGATATTTGGAAATTATCTAGTGAAGAATAAAAAAAAATGAAATTATATATATATATATATATATATGTATCTCTCTCTATATATATATGCGTCTGTCTGTGTGTGTGAAGGGCGCAGATATGCACTCAAATGAGTTATGAATATATACTGTGTGGTTTGAGCAATATATTAGCCTTTTAGATGTTATGTTCTCATATTACCATCTCTAATGTCTCGTTTTATAACTTGTACGCCATAGAGCCCCAAAGATTAACGTCCGACCGTATTTATTTAATCGTTTCTAAAAGCTACATTTTAGCGCACGCACTCATACATGCCCCCGCAGAAGAGTACAATCATAAACTTACACATTCTATCAGATAATACACATACACACACTCGAATATTGGAGTAACTAGTTTAAATAGAGAACCATAAGAAAAAAAAACGATAAATTTAAGAGAGAGAGAGAGAGAGAAAGAGGTATGTGTGTGTGTATGTGAGTATTTGTGTGTATAAAAGACATTTAGATTAACACCGAGAGAACATTACTACAGTATTCGTAGCTGATTCTATTCAGTGTCGACTTTAATATTTTAATGTAGATTGCTTCGAGGATTTGTAGTTTGAATTTATTTTCTTGGTGTAGGATATTTCAGTATTTTTTATACTGTGTATGTGGACAGAAATGTTGGTGTAGTAATATTTTGAAATGCCTATGAAATGAATAGTTTTTCACGCTTTAATGCGCGTACGATCATGATATTAAAACATAGAAGAAAAAAATTCCATAGTGGATAATTTTTACACATTCTAACGGACGCTAAAGCATAACTATTAACCGTTGCATTTAAAAGCAAAAAGCAAAAAAAAAAAAAATACAGTAATTGATAGCAAGAAACAGTTTTGTATTACTTGCACCCATGAAAATGATCTCGGAAGAAAATCAAAAGTACTTGGGGAATAAAAGACATTTTCAGTTATAGCACATTTGAACGGATTATGTTAAAATAAGCAGATATAATGTCTGTAATTTGCACATTTGAACGGATTATGTTAAAATAAGCAGATATAATATCTGTAATTTATTTAATATATATATATATATATATATATATATATATATATATATATATATATATATATATATAATAAATATACATATTTTTCCTCACCGGTAGCACAATGCAAGCCCCCAACAATACTAGAAAGAGCCATAGCAGCTACTGGACTTGAGAAGCCTATTTTCCGATAGAATTTGGTGTTTCGTGCACAACGCAATCTGCAGGTGCTGAGTTAAGTCTTAGCAGCTGAAGATTGCATGAAACTCCGAGTTATGCTATCACCGATAAAATATGTATATTTATTAATATATAGTTTATAGCTGTTATATTGCATCGAACGCTATTTTATTAACACCAGCACTCAAGATAATATAATAATAATAATAGCTGTTTCCCTACAAGGAAAATCTTTGGCATTCATTGACCGATTAGACAATACTACTCGTGATGGAATTTATTATATCTTTCTCTTGAAACACTTTTCTTTAGGAAAGCAGGTTTCTCAAGTCCAGTAGCTGTTATCTCTCTTTCCAGTATTGATGGGGGTTTCCTTCCTAACTTTATATTTGAAGTGGTGTAGAATATTAACATCTTGCTGACGCCATTATGAGGTCTGGTAACACGAACGAAGAATTAATGAAGGGGGCAGGCTTACATATGATGCATTCTTCGGCCTTCATCAAGTCTTCAATCCCCATGTGAACAGAGGGATAGTTTTTATATCAAAATAATTATAAAAAAAGAAAATGTTGGCTAACAACCCCCCCACCCCCCCAAAAAAAAATACTGGAATAAGAAAGCCAACATAAACAAAAAAAAGAAGAGTCAGAATTACTTGGAATAAACCGAGCTGGTTGACATAAGTTTCCCACATTCTCTACATCACGGATTTTTCTAGAGCATTTTAAGAAGGGATTTCAGTATACTAGTCATCATAGGCACGCTTATTTTCCAACATGGCCAGTGAGACTTCCATGGAAGAGGCATGATTTTCCATATCAAGGACAAGAGAGGGCTCTTTTACTAAAACTTGA
>CAHIKZ030001365.1:472500-517500 GCA_903632075.3 Acanthosepion pharaonis | reverse complement strand
TTGAGGAAAGCATAGAGAGAAGGACGGGGATCAGGATTAAGGCATCAAAAGATGTCGATTGGCATTACATTTGAATATTTGAAGATTATAGTTATCAGGGAAGCAAGTAAGAGGAATAAAGTTCGACTGGTGGGAAGTGCAAGATAAGCTGTTGGAATAGAAGTGATAACTACATTTAACCGTTTCGACAATGAATATGTGGGACCGAGATGTCAACCTAGTAGCACGCTTGAATTAATGTAGTTTGAGAACCAGTGAAAGTAGCTTGTTAGAGTAGTTGCCATGAAAATACTTGTAGAACAGACAGAGGGAAGCCACAGCACGTCTGTGCGAAAGTGACTGTAGACGAAAGGTCAGATCAGGATCTATCACATTGCATATCCGTCTCTGGATTTCGTAGAGGACCTCGAGATGAACAGCGGGGACACGAGACCATATATGGCAGCAGTATTCAATAGAAGGAAGAATGGTTGATTTGTAGATTTAAAGAATGGACTCAGTCGAGAAAAACATTCTGGCGCGACACAGAGAATCAAATTTCCTTGTGGTAGATGAAGCTATTGGTTCAATGTAGATGTTCCGCCTCAGGTCAGTGGAAAGCGTGAGACCAAGCAGGCGCAGAGAGACGCTCCCGTAGAATTGGGCATCAGCCATTCTGATAGGAGGCTGGGAGTGTTCTCCCTGGTGGGTAAATGAGAGCAGTTTCATTTTGGTGGCATTAAAGTTTACAAGCTATTTCCTGCTCCAGTCGACCACATATTAGAGGTTCTTTTCAAGACCAGTGACCAAGTTAATTTTGACAGCGATGCTGGATTTATTATTAAGGCAGAAGTAAATAACAGTCGCAAAAATAAGAATAAAAATTGAAAATTCATTTGTCATTGTATCCATGGACTTAGTATCCACAACAAATTGCCAGCCGATTTTTTCTCTGTCTCCCTCATTTGCCTATTGTGGTACCTTTGTAGGATGACAGTGGAAATATAGTTGACTCTTATGATGAGTCTATACCATTTCAAGTTTCTCTGATTGACCTTGGTCTTCCAATGGGCCTGTTTGGTGTTTGACGGTGTTTCGCACTGCGCCATTTGTGATGCTGTCCATAGAGAAGAGGCCATGGTCCTGTACTGTACTGTACTGATGCGGCATTCACCCTGGGCGGATTGAGCCGGCTTCTTCCTGTTATGAGAAGAAGACTCTTGGGATAAATTACAGAAGTAGGGTACCCAGGCCTACTCGGATAACGTTCTTGCTTGCCGTGGGGTTCCCACAGACGCAGAGACAGGAACGACCAGAAGCCGCCGGTTACCGATGCAGACGCTCCTTGGATTTTCACCAGAGCCCTTGTTAGCCGGCGTGTGTGTCAGACCTGTCCGCCTTGGGTGGCCCTACCAGGAACGAAGTTCCGGGCGGCATAGCTCTGACACTACCGTTTACACCCCCCCCCACCGACTGTGAGGTAAGGGTTGGACTTTGGTCCTGTAGCATCTCATTTGTAATGTTCTGATTCTTCGCCGTCGCTCTCCCGTTAAGTTCTTCAAAACTGGCTGGAGTACAGAAAAACTGATAAATCACATAACTTGTTTCCTTCACACGAATTTGGTAAGGATGAGGATATTAAATGTGTAAGTCGTGTAAACACGTTCAATATCCCCACCCTTACCAAATTCGTGTGAAGGAAATGTTTTCTTTCTGCACGTCAGCAAATCAAGGGTAGGTTCAAAACTCTAACAAATATCACTTGAAGAAGGCCGGAGCATAAAACGGCCGAAAAGTTGGGAATATAGCAATAAGGATGAGGACTACAGCCTTCTTCAGATGATATTTGTTGTAATTTTGAACCGAACGCTTTAGAAGGGAGATTGTTCTAATTCCATATGACATGCTTTTAGACATCTCAGTTTTAGTTAATATCACCTGAAGAAAACCCGTGTGTAGAACCACCGAAACGTCGTGAATATGGAAATAAAGATGAGGACAACAATTTAAATAGTTAAAATCCCTCATTTTAGAAATATAGACAGCTATTAAACGTATTTTTAAAAACTAGACTAATCCTAAAAAGTTGTCATGTTATTAAAAAACTAAACAGTACGTGGATTCTACAGTGAAATGACTCAATCATAATCAAATAGCAAAGCGTGAAGTCTTGACTCCCAGCTCAATGGACTCTGCAAATTATAAAAAGGAAAAATAGAAAAACGTGACTTTTTTCACGTGAATCATCGTAATTTCGGCTTTTTCTTTGTATTCAGGAAAATATCGTGCTTTGTTGTTACAGTAAAAATCGTGAGGTTTTGGGTGAAATTAGTAACGTAAAGTTTCTAAGATAGAGAAAATCTTAATTCTAAAGCAACAGTTGAAAAAAAGGTCATTTTCACATGTATCAATGACTGTCACATGAGAAACAGTATGGAATAATATTTCTTGCTGATCAGGTCCTTCAGTGCCCTTCTGGACAGATAGGAAAGGATTAATTAAAAAAAAATATTGACAGGTGAAAACTGTGACATACCTAAGCGAGTATAAGTAAGTATAAGTATCTCTGTGATTTATGTTGGATTGAATAGCTTATGTAACATCTTTTTTGTTACATACAGCTATTTCTCCAACAGGTGAGACCGTCCTGGGTATGACGATAAACTGCATCCGCGTCCTGGGTAAGACGATAAACTACGTCCAACAGCAAGGCCTCTGATCAGGAGGTTTTGAGGAGCGTGGAACCACCTCTTAGTTGCTGGTGTTCCCAGGACTGATAGCACCTGTTAGGGTCCCAGATATGGGCAAATAGTAAACCCCGAAACTGAGGTAAAAAGTATTATGAATGTGCAAAAGTAGGTTTTAATACCGGAAATATTTTGTAAAAAATTATTACCAGAAATAAAATTTTTGAAGAAAAAAAAAACTATTACCAGCAATTCGTTTTTGAAAAAAAAATTACCGGCAATATATTTAAAAAAATAATATTACCAGGAAAAAAGTTGTCGTAATTAAATGAACCATTGAAGTTGATATGCCGTAAACCAAACCAAACCAAACCAAACCAACAGTAGAGACTTTGAGAAATTGCTTTGTTGTGTTTTAGTGAAGTATGAATTTGATTTTAACTCACTTGCGTGAAGGTAAGTTTCGATGTAGCATCTGGTATGAGATATGAGTTGTAATGGATTAAAGATAGAAAGTATTCAGACGTTGCCATGCATATGCACTTAATTCGGCTCTTCAAAAGTCCATCAAAATGGTTCCAACATCACGAAATTGCAAAGGGCTCTATGAATATAATGTGTAATTCATTAGGGCATTCGCTTAACCGGCATATTGAATTACTAATCCTGCAAGATGACAACTTGGAGCCAATGACACTGTAAATGATATGCAACACTTGTCGATCCTTGAGTTATGCAAAAGTAAGGAAAATTTGTTATAATATCTTTGCCAGCATTCATAACATCTGCTTTTTTTTGCACGACTCAAAAAAAAACAAAAAAAAACGAAAATCTCATCGTCCCTTTTGCTTTCCAATTTCTATTTTTTTATACAACTTCTAAAAAATCCTTATGCAAGTCAGTAATTAATCAATCAACTTGCAATCAAAAAGCCTCGATCATACCACAGCATGATGGATAATGATAACCTAAAACTGAAAAATCTCAAAACTCATATTCATAATCTTTTGACTGCTGCTTTCAACAAAGACATAAATTAAAAAGAGCAAAGACATAGATTAAGATATCATCTGTCGTGATGCGATTCTGTCATGTTGTAACACTCCGAACATTTGCCCTTCGGTGTCATGAAGGCGCCTGAGGAGTTTGCCCCACCTTGCCTGCCAGTTGGGGGTCGTTGTATTCAGGATTATAAAAGAAAGTGACATAACGCCACTCATTTTTTTTACTTCGACATGTAGTAGTGACAACCAAGGGACTCTTCCCTTTTGAGAAGACACCCCCTAAGCAGGCCAACTTAATTTCCCACAACCACGAGGCACATCACACACACACACACACACACACACACACACACACACACACACACACGGACAAATGTTTTTCTTTGTATTTTTCTGCATATAAGTAAATACAATTTGCTCGTTTTTCTATCCTTTATATATATATATATATATATATATATTTCCTCCATGCATTGAATTAATTTATTTGAAAGTTCTGTCACAAGCATTAGCAACTATATCTGTTACAAAGTAGCCTGTGTCCGCTTCAAGCCCACCAACGTCGTCTAATTTATGACTTCCTCTCGTATCAGAGTATGCCTGTCTACTAGTACGACTAACTCCTGTTACAGTCGCCTTCTCAGGCACATTTGTGTTCAACACCCACAGAACCGACTTGTGGTTTATACTGAAACTATGCTGAGCGGACCTTAGGTACAGCTGACACCTGATCAAAAGCGCATTAGAATGATTATATCGCAGTAAAGTCCATTGTTTTGAGAAGTCCCAACTGGTTTACTTGAACGTTTCATAACCTAGGATGAGTGTTGGGTTCATTACTTTTAGCCAGAGGCGAAGAGATAATCCATGTCATCAAAAGACTCCTCCTCACCTGCTCTGAGAAGGCCAAGATCGTTTCATCTGAAGGGAAGGTTATGATCCTAGTTTTGTTGGAGGCAAAAGGCATTGTGTGCATTGACTATCTTCAAAAGGGCCACACCATCAATGGAGAGTACTAAACTAACTTAGTGAGGTAGTTATGAAAGGATATCAAGACCAAACGCACAGGAAAACTGATGAAAGGGGTCTTGCTTCATCATGACAATGCTCCAGTAGACAATCCCTTGGGTTCAATGGCTTCTGTGCATGACTGTAACTTTGAACTAGTTGATCAATCTCCCTGTTGGGCCCCATATATCAGTTGATTCCCAACATGAAAACACTTGGCCGGGAATGAGTATCACATGATGGAGTTATATCTGCTGTTGATACTATTTTTGATCAACAGGAGTGGAAATCATCCAAGCATTAGAGTACGGATGGAAGAAGTGTATGAAACGTAAGTGGTGGGGATATGTTGAAAAATAAATCTTATTTGGTCACATGCCATGAGATTATATTGGTCAGCCTATGAAATATTCCGCCAACACACGTACATCAGTCAAGAAAACCGTCTGGAAAGCTTCCATCTTCACTGCCTACGACGTATCCTCGGCATCACTAGAACTATTGTGCTGGAGCAAGCTGACTTCTGGGTCATGCATCTTCTCGATCTGTCTTCGATGGCTGGGTCATGCACATTGAATGAATGACTGCATCATGTACCGTGAACAGGCCACGGGACACCGTCCGGTAGTCCGACCTACACTACGTTTCAAGGAAGATTGCAAGAGGAACTTGAAAAAGAACTAGCAGACGATCGCATCGGCTGGCGCCATGCTGTTCTCGAAGAGCGGGAAAAAGCCAAACCAACCGGAGGAAATCGCGAAGAAACGCAGGATGCAGAGAAGAAAATCAAACCTTTGTTCCATATTTAAGCTTCGTTTGTCACAACTGCAGAAGAAAGTGCCATGCAAACATTGGTCTGTTAAGCCACTCTAGACACCGCTCATAAAAAGGACTAAATTTTGACCAAACGGAGCCATGCCATTATCTTGCGAGATAAATGGATGCCTTCTACTACTACATAAACAGTGTTGACACTGACACTAAATATCCCTTTAAATAGGGACGAAAGAAGAAGCAGAGGTAAAAAGTAGAGAAAGCTTCGTATAAATTTAGAATTATTCGCTCATTCTGACTATGAAAATATAGAGCTATTAATTTTTTTCTACAAAAGATAACTATACTCAGATTGATCAGCATGTCTTAGCGAAAGTTGTAATTTCCATGAAAATCGGAAATTAAAAAAAAACCCAAAACGACGCGTGGTTACATTTGAAAGTGAAAATGTAAGAAAGTATTTTGTTACGCCGAGAAATCTAAATATGATCTTTAAACTACCTATCACTAAAATCTGGCTGGAGTTCAGCGTCCTAAACGAGCAATTAAAAAAAAAAAACAAACTTTACTATGTTGCATGAATATATTTTAATTGAGGTCGGATGACTTTCTCTGTGTATTGGGCTTTACAAACTTCAACAAAGGCCCTGAAATATACGTGATAATATCCCAGGCCCTGAAAGATACATAAATATCTCAAACCCTGAAAGATACGTAAATATCTCAGACCCTGAAATATGCGTGATTATCTCAGACCCTGAAATATACGTCAATATCTCAGACCCTGAAATATACGTCAATATCTCAAACCCTGAAATATACGTCAATATCTCAAACCCTGAGATGTGTGTGATTATCTCAGACCTTGAAATATACGTGAATATCTCAGACCCTGAAAGATACGTGAATATCTCAGAACCTGAATATGCATGATTATCTCAGGCCCTGAAATATGCGTGAATATCTCAGACCTTGAAATATGCGTGAACACCTCAGACCTTGAAATATACGTGAATATCTCAGACCCTGAAATATACGTAATTGTCTCAGGCCCTGAAATATACGTCATTATCTCAGGCCCTGATATATACGTCATTATCTCAGACCCTGAAATATACGTCATTATCTCAGACCCTGAGAAATACGTGAATATCTCAGACGCTGAAATATGCGCGATTATCTCAGGCGAGGTCGAGCGACAGTCAGACAAGTAGATTAATAAATAGATTTGTGAAGTAAGAAGTTTTCATATAATTAGGAAAATCAGCGAGAAATTTAAACGAAAGTCTTTTGCACCTTGTCTATTTCAAATTCAGTCCTTATTTTGTAATTGAAAACTAACGAGAACTGAGGAATTCGTAGCTGATTGACAACCAAATATCGATGTCGAATAATGGAATAGAAATTAAGCAAATATTTGCCTTTAAATTTTCTCTATTGATATATACTCTGCCAAATTAGTATTATTGATCTATTTCAAGAAAAATAAGTAAAAAAAGAAAAGCACCAAATATCTTTCGGTATTTATTTTGGATACGTAACGATGCAATTTACGAAAAAATGATCTATTTTTATACGTGTAGAATATTTGTTTATGATAGCCACGGATGAGATATGTAACAGGAAGAGGTTGGGAATATTCAGAATAAATCAATTCAACGTTTCAAAAAAAATAAATTCACACGTGGATGAATTTCGTATGTATATATATATAAAGAACAACATAATTCAAAAAGAGAGAAAATAATTGTGCGCAGAGAGATAGCTGGAGCTCCTAAAAAAATAAAATAAAATAAAATAAATTTCTGGACTTAGCTGTCAGAAATTTCTAAGCGTGAGTGTGCGCGCGTGTGCCAAGTGGTTCGTTTGAAATTAAAGTCACCGCCCAAGACACTATTTTACTGGAAGGGACGAGGCATTTTGCCACACCCATTCTTTTATTGTCCGGAACATCGGGATTCCTGGCAGACAAGATGGCTTATACCACAAATATTTAAATAGCCTAATCATGGATTCAACCAACATAGGTCATTCAGTGTGTATCCATGAACAATGTGTATGTTTATTTATTTAGGAATAGACGTACAGATGTCACTTATATACAAAGCCCGCGAGAAAAATGAACACAAACTTCAGGAAAGAAATAATTTGTATATATACTGTAATACTAAATGTATTCAGACATCACAAGATTAATACAAATTAAATTTGAAATTTACAACCACAAGAGATGTTCAAAATGGTGGCATTTAGCTTCTAGACATTTATTTGTACGGCGAAATACTGCTTGGGCAACGTTGGCCAAAGTGTCCAGTGGGTTTACTGCACATGTATTTTCAATTTCTTGTCTACAAGCCGCCAATTTAATCACTTGTCCGCGATGCACAAGTGGAACGGCGTAAAATGCGAACTACAACACCAAAATCAAGCAGTTACAGAAATCTAAATATTTAGAAAGTGTTCTTAAAGAGGACACTGAAATCAGAAGGCGCATTGTAATAGTTAAAGATGCCCATTAACAAACTAAGCAAAGTAATAAGGAATAGGAAAATTATGTTAGAAACAAGTAAAAGATCACTAAACTTTTGATATTATATCGTATATGGCGGTGAATGTTGGGTAATCTCTTCACAGAGGAAGAAGAGACCTGAGGCTACAAAAACGTGATTCTATGGCGGGCGGGAATGCTACGAATCCCATGGATTTTAAATGTGAACAACCAGGAAGTTTTATGAGGAATTTATATATAAGAACAATTAGAATCAGAAAGAGCTGAAATTTTATAATAAGGAAATAGGGACGCATCGATACAGTGTTGTGGCTTGTAAGCTTGTCTTTCTCGATCAATTCCGACTGATTAGTGAGTTCGATCCTCTGTAGGAGCTTCACATTTTCGGCCTTGTGCCGCCACATCTAAGCTACGCTTAGAAAACCGCCATAATGAGGAAAGAGGGATTGGAGAATCGGTTACTCACAGGGTATATTGATGGCAGCGGGAAATAAGCGAGTAACCTAACTTAGGAGCTTGCGTAAATGGATGATAGAAGAGGGATTTGAAGAGGTAACAAAAAATACAAAACTTACTACCTATTCCAAAAGATAGGGAATTGTGAAGATGTGGAGAGCCATGATCGCCCACGTTCTGAATGGATGCGACACACAGAAGAAAATGAGTGTAATTTCCTTTGAAAATGGACTGTTGGCATCAGAATAATGCCTGACAACAGTTTTTGAAAACGTCACTCAGGCTGTTGGCAATATTACAAGTCTTACCAGATTGTTATTGCCCATCTCTGAGCCGCCGCCTTGCATTTCCCGCGTTTACGCCACCATCTTTGACCTGCGTCATACGAGAGCGCATTTTCCCATTTGATTAGTTCACTCTTGTATAATTGCAGCTACGAAAACGAAGATGAACGCTCAAGAGACGACAGAAATCGGAGAAAGAAAACCCAGCAAGAACTTTGGATGCAAATCAATCGGTTTTGCCAAGATTTATTCTCCTGAATATCTTGGCTGGTAAAAGCATTTCGCTGATCGCTGATCGGTGAAGTAACAGGTCTTTCGCTTTGATTCAAAATTGGAAGTCTCCTTATCTGCTGTGGAATACTTGAACAAGCATTCTTTCCCTAATCAGTACGTACGATCAAACAAATGATCATTCAATTTATTCCGTATTTATTCGTTGCTCGCAATCAGCTGATCCTCTTTTTATACCTACCCTTCCTTGCCTGTGCATGTCAATTTAGATGTATCACGGAATAAGCTTAGTACAGCACTGGTTCATATCGGGAGTAGAAAGATTGTGATGTCTTTTACTTTGAACATCGACCGAACATAACAGTAAGAATCTCAGTAATCATTGGTAGTCTTTAAACATGTAACAAACAGAAATAAGGATAAATAGAGTAGAGGAAGGTTTAATTATGCCAATTTCTCAATTGTGGCGTTTTTTACCTGCCTTCAAAATCAATGGTCGAATCCTGTATTTTACCGGAGCGCAGCCTCTTATCTGTCTATGTTGGCGCTTTCTTTCTTTTTCGGGTGATTCTATCTATTTTTGGTGTTTTTTTACTTCTTTCTTTCAGTATTCCAACTTTCTTTATTCATCAGATGTTTCTTTCTATCGAACTCAAATGGTTCTATCTATCTATCTATCTATCTATCTATCTATCTACGGTGGTTTGTTGTTTCTTTCTCAACTAGTTCTATCTATCTATCTATCTATCTATCTATCTATCTATCTATCTATCTATCTATTTCTTTCTCAACTGGTTGTTTCTTCTTCTATCTATCTCTATCTATCTGGTGGTTTGTTGTTTCTTTCTCATCTGGTTCTATCTATCTATCTATCTATCTATCTACGGTGGTTTGTTGTTTCTTTCTCAACTGGTTGTATCTATCTATCTATCTATCTATCTATCTATCTATCTATCTATCTATCTATCTACGGTGGTTTGTTGTTTCTTTCTCAACTGGTTGTATCTATCTATCTATCTATCTATCTATCTATCTGATTTGTTGTTTCTTTCTCTACTGGTGGTTTGTTGTATCTATCTATCTATCTATCTATCTATCTATCTATCTATCTACGGTGGTTTGTTGTTTCTTTCTCAACTGGTTGTATCTATCTATCTATCTATCTATCTATCTATCTATCTACGGTGGTTTGTTGTTTCTTTCTCAACTGGTTCTATCTATTTATCTATCTACGGTGGTTTGTTGTTTCTTTCTCAACTGGTTCTATCTATCTATCTATCTACCTATCTATCTATCTATCTACGGTGGTTTGTTGTTTCTTCCTCAACTGGTTCTATCTATCTATCTATCTATCTATCTATCTATCTACAGTGGTTTATGGTTTCTTTCTCAAGTGGATATTCTTTTCATATCAGATGGTTCTTTGTTTCGAACGTAGGCGGCTCTCTCTCTCTCTCTATATATATATATATATCAGGTAATTTTATCTATCTGTGGTGGTTCTTTCTTTCTCAAGTGGTTCTGTCTATCTATCTTAATTGCAAAAGGTGACTCTATGAATTTTTTTTCGTTGAAATGTTTCTACAACCTATAAATTAATGAAAATTAAAAAAAAACAAACTTAAGATTAGATTTCTTCAAAAATATCAACCTTTATTTCGAGCTTATGTAGAACTTAAATAGAAATTAACCTTCAGAATAAAAAAATGTTCGATTTTATTAACTTCGTTGTGATCGATTTAATCAATTCTGAATAAGAAAATGACAAGATCTCTAATAATGTTTTTTGGTCGTTATAAAAGCTTTTAATCGCAGAAGATTTCTGGATATTTAGATATCGCTTTTCCCAATAAAGAAATTAAATCTTTCTACTCTCCCCAATTGTCAAGAGTGGGTCTCTATAAATCTCGCATAGAAAGTATCGATATTTTCCCAGAATGCAGATACTCACCCCCACCTCTCTCTGACACACCCTCATTTACAATTGATTCTTTTCTGTTCCTTACATTCACGAAGCTCTTAGTGCCCATGGTATGACGATGAACTACATCCAACAGCAAGATCTCTGATCAGAAGGTTTTGAGGAGCGTGGAACCACCTCTTAATAGGAGTTGTTCCCAGGTCTATCCTGACCCGGAGTAGTAGCTCCTGTTTGGGCCCCAACTATGGGCAAATAGTCAACACCTTGAACTGGGGTCAAAACAATATGAAAGTATAAACGTACGTTTTTTATAGTAAAAATACCAGCTGCATATTTTCCTAGTAAAAATTACCAGCAATATATTTGTGTAGTAAAAATAAATACGATCGATACATTTTTTAAAATAAATTACTGACGCTCCTAAGAAAAATAAATTTCAGCATTAATTGACTCATAAAGAGTTGATATGCCATTAAACAAACGACCCTCAGATGTTTATTTTAAGCACAATGTTTAGCAAGTCTGGAATGCCATTGTTTCTTCATAAAAGTTCTATCAAGGAGACCATATACCAAATTTGGCATCTTTAAGCAAAAATGTTTGAGTGGTTTGGATGGAAATTAATTCCAGCCTGCCTATTTCTTTCCTGTATCAGATTATACGTTGCCATGCGTTCGTAAGTGGAATATGTATGTTAACATTTGGCGCATGCCGAGCAACATGATGTTAGGTCGTATTGCATTTTGCATCGCTTATCTGTGTGTTTTTAAATACCTTTCGCATTCTGTATATATCGCTGTCTGTGCGTAGGCCAGAATAGAATATATGTCGGGAATGGGATTAAACGAAATATCATCATTAAATATATTGTTAAGTAATGCGTTTTCTACTGCGAGTTTCGATGACATAGAAATTCTTAAAAACGTCTTCGAGGACAAAGCACGACTAATGCACAATCGGTAATGCGAAAACTTAATCTAAAAATCGCCTCTTTGCAGAATATTCATAAGATGAAATTACCGTAGAAAAAAATAACAATCAAAGTTATTTATTCTTTTCTTTGTACGACAAAACTTTGTGGATTCGGTACATAATCAGAGAATAAATTTCCTGGATTGTCATAACAGAAATAGAAAACAAAATCAAATTAGTGTGAAAAAAAAATCATGAAGTATCTTTTCCAAACGGCAGCCATCTTTGTTTTCAAATAAATTACCATGAAGGCAAAATTGTATTCTTTAACGCCCTTAATAAAGACTCGCTTTGATAGTGAAATGATAAAATCTTAAACTGGTTTAACAAAAACTTTTAACTTTGTGTAACGCTGTGAAATCATACATTTCTCCTGTGAAATACTTTCATCGTAGTGGAACCATTAGCAATAACACCTCGACAGTCACTGAGCGCTCCACATACGTCGACTTTTTCTACACTAATATTTGTAAATATTTAACTATCAAGTCAATTTGAAAACACTGGTTATTATCTGATCACCGAAGTTAAGCACCACCGAATCTGATCAGTAAGATGTGTGACCGCTTAGAAAAAAAAACAAACAACAACAACAACAGATAGCTTGAACATATTGTGGAATATGCCAGGCTAATAAATCATATAAAATAAATTGATCATCAAAGTGAAGCAATGTTCAAACGGATCAATATTTGCGAGGTTATCACTTGGTACACTGGAGAGTGTAAGCAGCTTTCTGCATGGTATTAAGTAACTTAATTATCGAAGTTAAGAACTATGGAATCTGATCAGCATTTATCTGGGTAACCCCATAGGAGAACATCTTGCAGCGTTGCGCGCTAAAGTGATTATTTAGTAAATAAATCTAAACAGTATATTTTCTTTAGAAATAATTATTTACTCAGCGTCTTTTAGCCTGACACAAGGCCGCAACACTCTGAGCCCCCGTGAAAATTGGATTCACAACACGAGCTCCGTTGAATGTCCGTAGAAAAGGCTAACTTTCGTCTTATGGTAAACAGCAATTTTTTATTTTTTTTAAATTGATCTAATTGTCCTTTTACTTTTTATATATTCGATTTAACATATTCACTGCGGACCAGCTGGGGTGGAGTTTTCTAAATTCTGTGATAACTTTAATAAGAAAAATTTTTAGTCATTTACACCAAATAATAATTAAATGTATGACTGATAGGAATTTCCGTAAAAGCCCCCCCCCAAAAAAAAAATGCAGTGACTGAATATTCCGTCATCCGCAGTTTATCGGTGAAGATATTGCAAGTGTTTAATGCCTAGAAAACTGGCAAATACGAATTCGTTGATTGTAGATTTACACTATTTCATATGTCATTTGCCTTTGTGGAAGGTTCATTCTTCCAGACTCTCTAACCCTGACCTTAGAACTGGACCCCCACCCAATCAATAACCAACCTTAAGAACGTACGGCCAAGTTGCTTTCACAGCGTTCCAAAGGTTTCCAGATTCTGACGTCTGGAGACAGAGACGGGCTAATACGCATGCGCACTTTAGAAATATTGATTTCAAACTATATCATTAAATAAGAGACAAATTCAGTTGGGGTCAAACCAATCAATATCAGTATTTACACTGAGGAATAATAATAATAATAATAATAATAATAATAATAATTTACACTGAGGAATAATAATAATAATAAGCAGCAGAAGAAGACGAAATAAATGCGATGATTTGTTTTTCTTAAATTCCTTATACAAAATACTATCTATATTTCTTGTATGAGATGTGTTCCTTCAGAACATGGGCTGTCATGGCTCCCCACAATTTCCCATCGTTTTTAACGCTTAGTAAGTTATGTTGCTATCTACTCAAATCTCTGTTATGCCATTCGTTTACTCAAGTTCGTAAGGTAAGTTGCTTGTTGACCTCCTTGTTTTCAATGTTTCCTCTGAGTGTCTAATTTTCCATGCCTTCATTCCTCATTATGTGCACTTGAAACTTCAACTGTCTCTTTCTGAATCCCTTTCGTTTCCATTATCCTTAATTTTTGGAGCGGTCGGGTGTGGTAGGGGGAATTGTCGGGTCATCACATCTACTGCCGCCAAATAAATCCAAATAGATTTATTTTCCACGTTGTCACATAACAATACATTTGATCTTTAGGTCAACACATGTAAAGCATTTATAACAAAATCAGAATGTCAAAGCCTGATGGAGCCCATCTCTCTTTAAGTTGGTTTTGAATTAAAAGTTTTCCTTCTCCTTGGCAAGTTGCGAGCAAAACCTGAGCCCCTGCCCTACGATTTAACACGTAGTTGGAGAGACATGGACTCATATCTTTTCCAGTATTGTTAGCACGAAATGAACGAATTAAAATCAACTGGAAATTGAACTCGGCTCGCTGATTTCACTCGCCACTTATTACCGTTACATCATCCACACCTGTCTCCGGGAATTCGCTCAACCGGAAATGGTCAGAGATTTAGGTTAACTTGACATGTTTATCATTGCACAATGGTTAGCAGGCTATGCTTGAAAACTAGTACGCTAGGTAGAGAAATTAGATTCCAATTAGGTCCCTCAGTTACTGTGTCCTTTTGTCAGTCTAGACTATGATTAATGCCAGCTTGATGGGCCTGATAAGTACGTGTTTGCTGGGAGCGTTAGTTGACGTTAATCAAGGTCATGTAAAGCCAGCATTTCAAATGCTCCTTGTCAAAACATGCAAGATCTCTACATCTACTCTATTTATACTTATATCCAAAAGCAAATAAATATAATCAATAACTGGGTTCACATTGCAATGGAGTAGTAGTTAGTAAAGTGGTGTAACAGATCCTTAATATGGTAATGAGAACAAGCATTACGTGATGCTACGTAACTGCTGCCTTGTGTTACACTTATGTTAAAGGGAATGATAATATTAGTCGTTTCCTTATAAGGAAACATTCGGCATGCATCACTGACCAGCCAGTGCCAGTTTCGCTTGAAAGTTATAAAATCTTTGTATTAAAACAATTTTTCAGGAAAATAACTAACAGTAATTATTATTGATTTTTCCAGTATTGATGGGCATTTCCTTCCTAAGCTTTTGTTTGAAGTCGTGCGGAAGATCAAATACTTGATTATGTAAATATTTTCTCATCGATTGACATGAGATATTCAGTTGGTGTGCTTTCTGTTATGCGGTAGTTCTTTGTGATTATGTAGCGCCAATCTACAGTG
Organism: Acanthosepion pharaonis; assembly: GCA_903632075.3. NCBI lineage: Eukaryota > Metazoa > Mollusca > Cephalopoda > Sepiida > Sepiidae > Acanthosepion > Acanthosepion pharaonis. The sequence continues at coordinate 502,471 of CAHIKZ030001365.1, read as the reverse complement.
TTCGAAGAAAGATGATACTGGATAAGATTTACAGATTTCGTTCGTTCGAAACTATTTTTAAACATTTATTATATAAAGCGGTTGCATACAGCTGTCAGTTTAGATATTTTAGAACAATTTTTGGTTGTATAGCAATTTGCGGTTTTCTGTGAAACTACCCGTAGCGCAGCCTATTCTATGTTCAACTTCCGTAACTCCTATACTAAACCAATTTCATTCCACTATGTCTGTCTTGTGATAGGAACCTAACTCTGAAGGTCGGTGGAAACTATTCCTGATTTGAATTAATTACATATGTAATAATAGAAGCATAAAAAGGATGAAAAAGAACCAAAGAACTCCCAGGATTCCGAATCAAATCTGTAATATAATCCCTTTCTTCTGAATCGTGGTAATTCACATTTGAATGGGCATGTCTGTCGCCCCCCCACTTTTAAGCTTCCTGTATCTAGATATGTTTTGGTTTGGTAGAAACTTGCGGTGTTGAGCGAAACTATACTATGTTCAATTTCATTATCTTCTATAATAAATTTGTTACAGCTGATCCATGATTTGAAGTAAGCACAGTGTAAATCTTGACAGACTAGAGAAGGATTAAGAAATAGTTTTATTGATGTTGGCTAAACATTTCATAATATTGACTTCATTTAACCAAAAATGACTTGAAACGAACGCGCATACATCTTCGTTCATATAAGAAAAAAAATCAATGTAGGGTTAAGATCAAGCGAAGCTGATAGGGACAAAGACTAAAGACCATGAAATAATGAAAGATACATAAAAAAAAGAAACATAATGTGACAGGGTTAGGAATGAACTAATTGCCGTTAAAAGGAGAAGCAGCCGAGATGAATAATGTGAGATTTATAAGAGTTAAACGCTGAATCTTTGATATAAAATTCTGTTGCTTTCCAACTGAAATTTAAATTGAATGATTGAGTTTCTTTACTGAACTTTGTTTATCATAGCTAACCATATATATATATATATATATATATGTATATAGTCGAGTTCGAGTTCCAGTCGAATCCATTACATTCACTTACGTGCTAATACCCTTGGGAAAGGTATGAATCCTCTTCCTCTCCCTCCAGCTATGGGTAAAATAGCAGGACAGACTGGGTTCTGTAGCCTTGGATGGCAACTGGTCTAGGAGAAGGTCAACTCTGAATTCAAAACCTGCGGAGGGTCGTTTGGGAACCTTGTGGCATTCGGTGCACCAGGTCTCTGTATTCGTCCCTTCAAAAAGTGTGGATGGTCCTGCACGAAGCCTTCACCACTATAATTAAATCTCATGCGCCGGTGAGGACTGTCGGTTTCCTGGAAACTGATCTGCTTGACCCTCACACGTCGAATCTCGACGGGAGAGTCGACTATATATATATATATATATATATATATATATATATATATATATATATGAACATTGAAGTCAGCACTTAGAGGAGACGGTTTGTAGTGACAAAGTGTTGACTTCAATATTTGCTTTTATATTTATACACGCTCTATCTCTGATATTGAGCACTTTATCCCATAAATATAGCACACCTTAAGAGTATATTTCTATATATATATATATATATATATATATATATATATATATATATATATATAAAAAGATTATATGTATATACATATATAAAAGATTATATATATACATACATATATAGAAGAATATATATACATATATAAAAGAATATATATATATATATACATATATAAAAAAGAATATATATATATATATATATACATATATAAAAGAATATATATATATATATAAATATATATATATATATATATATAAGAATATAAAAGTATAGAGAGAGAGAAAGAGAGAGAGAGAACGTCAGAGAATGAAAGGGTGCAAAAGAGATTGAGAGAGAGAGAAAGTGTTAGCAGCAAGTTTAATGCCCTCAAACGATTATTGAAAAGATAATATTATTCAGATATATTAAAATGCATATATATATATATATATGTGTGTGTGTGTGTGTGTGTGTGTGTGTGTGTGTGTGTGCATATGTACCTATACATACACACACATATCAACAAAAAATATTAAGAAGAAAATAAAGTATAAGCTTAAATGCTAGCTTCACGCTCGGAGATTTTCAGGTGCATAATAGTACATTTGCTGGGTCTGAATTCTATTGACATACAATTATGGATGAAACCATACATATTTAATATTGTGACTGTCAGTTTCACGCCTCGAGCCATCTTTGGATCTGAGCCGTAAAACGAGCAGTCACCATGCGTTCTTGATTCTTATATTCAAAATGTCTCACTGAATCTCATAAAATAATGCTTCGTATTTATTTCCATGGGAATAGCAACAGATACATGGAGAATCACATCGTTAGATAGAGCAAATCTTCAGCTACAAAACATCATCGTTTTCATTTAATTGCAACTGGTTATGCATTTTCTACAGAAGTGTCTTGAATGCCATCTTCGTAATAATCTTCAACGGTGATGGCGACCTACTTTTTCCCAGAAGAGGTGAAATCGTCATTGTACAGATGGTTACATGGCTTATATTTCATAGAACAAATAGAAGTCGAAAGGCGTCAAATTCGGATAATACACTGTGTATGGTAGGACAGTCTAGCTAAAATTTGCAATTTGAGTCATGAACTTGAAAAAGATTTGGGGTTTGGTTTTATTGTGTTGGAAGCGAAAAGGTTGTTTTCCCTAGCTAAAATCTGTAAATGCACGCCTTCAGCTGTACCCATACAGTCTTTTTTTTCACATCTAGCTAAAATATAATTGTAAATCCAAATAAATTTTTACTATAATATGTTGTAAAATTTTCAAGCTGTCTTGGATTTTTTATTGTTAATCCAACATATTTTATTAATACAAAATTTATTTTTTAGAGATACTGATATTTAAGTAGAACGTCTCATTTTTTAAACAGTTTTATGTCGTCTATCGAGAAAACTTAAATAAAATTTGCTCTTCAGCAGGATTCAAAACTGTGCCCTCCTTTGTAGGAGAAACCGCCATCTGATCCGGCGTGCTAGGGACCGCTCGGATACGCAAGTCATCGCAGCTCAGTAAGGTCCTATTTGTCTTAATTCGCATCAAACAATTAATAGATTTTTATATTTTATTTGAACTATTTTATTAAAAAATAAATTACAAATACAAAATTTATTAATTCTTTAGAATGTTTAAGCTTCGAATACAAAACTGATTAGACACAGCTTTCGAGAATAATCTAAACAAGGAGATGTGCATTAATGTAAATAGTACCTTGCTTCGCTGTTAGGCACTCCGTAGCCAAGCGGTCTAAAGCACGACTGCAATTTTCTCCTCTAAAGCGGATAGCCGGTTCGAATCTAGCTGCAGGGCACATATTCTCGATTTTTTCTCAAATAAGCAGGTAGGTAGACGCAATAAACACTGTTTAATAAAATGTACATTCTATTCAAATACAATTACCCACTAAAAATAACAACAACAATATATATATATATATATATGCAAATTTCATTGAAAATGACAGAGAAGGTGCTTTTATTTAGTTTTTTTTTATACAATTTCTCGTGCGATCTAATAATTTCTTATTTTAACAGTTAAAATATAATCCTTGAAAATGGCTAAATGTATTGCGCTCGAATAAAAAGAACATTCGGACAGTTTTTATATAATTTATCATCAGAAAAAAAAATTAGATCGCATGAGAAATTGTATAAAAAAAAAATAAAAGCAAAAAAATCTGTCATTTTCAATGAAATGTGCATGAAAAAAAGATTGTTGCCTAAATACAAACACACACACATATATATATATATATATATATATATATATATATGTGTGTGTGTGTGTGTGTGTGTGTGAGTGGTACTTTTTATTCGAAAAAATATCAATATAAGCGATAGAGATGACATATTTAGTTGTTTTGATGTTTGTGACATGACTTTTCATTCTGTCCTTTGTGATCGTCAGACACGTCTAACAATCGCAAAGCGCGTGAAAGCCAGGGTCACAAACTCACATCAATTAAATTATATATATATATATATATATATATATATATATATATATATATGGTTTGTATTTCATTGCCAGGATAATAAGGCACTGGCTACGAAACTCGGGATCCTAAAGGTAACATCAATCAGTTAAGTGACAAATTTTTACTTATATTAATTCTCTTCTCTCCCTCTATCTTTCTATCTATATATATAATGAAATGGATTAAGCCCGACAATTATTTAATATATTTTTTGTATTGTGTTTGATTCCTGTCGGAGAAATGCATATTCTCTACGATTTTCTAGAATATCCACATCGGTAAATGTTTAATTAAAAAAATCCCCCAAAAAACAAACAAACAAAAAAAACAGAGCATTTAGTTAAATAAATTGTATCTATAAAAATAACATATAAACAGAATATATATATATAAGTGTGTGTGTATATATATATGTGTATGTGTGTGTGTGTGTGTGTGTTTAACAGAGAAAGTAAAAAAACTTGTTTTTCTTAGTTTTATCAAATTACGATAACAATGTCTACTTCAGTACGCTATTTTGTCTACATTGGCGGTCTTTAGACAAAAAAAAAAAAAAAAAAAAATAAATAAATAAAAAATAAAAAAAAATAAAAATTGAAAATGCATGTGTAGCAATCCCACTGGACAATTTGCCCAACGTTGCCGAAGAAGTCGTTCGCTATATTAATAAATGTCTGCAAGCTAAAAGCTACAATTTTGAGCATCTCTTGTGATTGTAAATTATAAAGTTAATCTCGTGATGTCTGAATAAATTTACTATTACAATATCTATATAAGTTTTTCCTTTCCTAAAGTATGTTCTTTTTCACACACACACACACACACACACACACACACACACACACAAGTTTGATCAAATTGACCGAGAAAATCTGCCTGTTAATTTTTTTTTAATATTTTTCCAATTTTCGTATAATGTGTCGAATACTGTTCTAGAAATTGTGGCTAAACTAACCGAAGTCCATATTTTGTTATTATTTGTTCAAGTTCTTGAAACCTTCTCCGTCATTATCAAGGACCAATATAGTGTCTGTGGCGCAGTTAGAATTCCTTTGTCTATATCCTGGTATTCTTTGCCAAGCTGGCAGTTTGAAACAGTCTACGGTGATGTCATGTGTAACAGTTATTGGGAATCTGGTCGAACAAAAAGAATGCGGTTCATTTATTTCATTTTAATGTTATCTATTTATACACCCTGGTGTAAATTAATTGAAACAGCAACTTTAGTTTCCTTTCTTTCACTATACGGTCAGTTTTAGACCCACTAGAGTTACAGGGTGTAATCGATATCTATTTTTTACTCAGATTATGTCAGCGGTGTGCAGTAATATGAATCTATGTTCGGGGTGTATGATGAAATTTGTTTGGCCTTGAAAAATATTACGCCATCCGTGATTGCATGAAATTGTTATCACGTCCAGATACTGTTGTCTCGACTGTCGATTAGTTGTCCTACGGCCATTGTCTGCGATGGACCTTACTCCAAGGAAACATACGAAAATTTGTAGCGCTGCACGAACACAATGGCAAGCCTTACTAGTGAGCAAATCGAAGTATGCAGACTGGTTTAAATCCAATTGAAAATCTATGGTCAATCTGCAATGAACGACTTCGTGGAATGGACATACGAAGTACTAACGTGGGAACTGGGTCATGTTTCATTGCAAAAATACGAAAAAATAAATAATAACGGAATTATTCGTTTTGTTTCAATTAATTTGCACAATGGTGTATTTTCTCATATACTAAAATAATATATTAGATTATTTTAGCCCGGTAAACCACGTTTTTTAATAACAGCTGTATTGTATCCAGGAAGATATTTACGTTTTATGTTAAATAAATACGAGTGTTTTTTGTTTTTTTTGATAGGGAGGTGGTGAAATTCTGTTGGCATCGACTAATACGACAAGAAAAGACCTTTTATTGCTAATATTGAGTTCGTAAGTAAAGTGTAAGACTGACATATTCTCAAATGTTTTTTCATTTAAAAAAACAAAACAAAACAAAACTCTTCTAAGCCGTTTACTAATATGAAGATGTCGTCGATTTAGCGCATGTATATAGGAGGTTTGGTGTAATTATTGAATACTTTGTTTTTTACATGAGGCAAGTAGAAATTAGAGAAATTCGGTCCAAGAGGCGAACCCATCGCTACGCCATCAGTTTCTGTGTAAATGTTGCGATGGTGGTCTTAAAATGGTATTTGCGTCGTGTAGGATAGAACAAGTTTTTGCAGAATAGTTAGTCTAATTTTATGAGGTGGGAACAAGGGTTGAACAAAATGTGAACTTCGGTTAGTTTAGCCACAGGATCGAGCACAATATTCAACATCTCATTCGAAGGTTGGAAAAATATAATAAAAAATTAAGCAGACATACGTTGTCGGTTTCCGTATTCAAAGTTATTTGGATGAATACTTGCTGCGTAAATATACTTTATTCATATACACCAAAAAAAGTTTGAGTCAACTCCGGGTAATTTTTAAATTGGCCCCCAAAGCAATTGTTTTGAACTTTAAATAATGAAAAAAAATAATAAAAAAGTGAGACATTAATTTTTTATTCAAAATTTTAATATGACAGTATAAAAAAAAGCATTTTATAATTACATTCTGTTCTCGTCAAAATAGCCTCCTTTATCCTTGATTACTGCAGCACAAATTTTTGGTATTTGTTGCGAAAGTTTCTCAAAGTATAAATTTGATTCCATTCTTTTTTTTCAATATGGACTCTAAGAGCTCCTTTTCATTTTTTTTTTTTTCTTCTGACAAGTTCATACCATGTTAATTCTTAAATTTTTTTTCTTCATTCAAAATATTGAACTCTAGTATATATATATATATATATATATATATATATATATATATATATATGTATATTATATATTTAGGAAGCATATTTTCATTGATGCATGTTTCATTAAATAATATAGACAAGTTTTGTCTATTTATTTTAAGTAAGTTCCTTTCATATTGTCTGATAAAGCTTAATAACATTATCATTGAAAGACGAAAGGAAATCCATATTGATACATGTTTTAAATCCAATCTAAGCTTTTTGGCTTACATAAGCCATTATCAAAGATGACAATTATATTTCAATATATCAAACAATACACGGACGAAACAATAATGACAGTCTGCTTTTGTTGCATGAAAAATTTTAAAGCAACGACAAACTCGTGTATACGAGACGCGGAAGCAAAAATCGCGTCACAGCTCGTGACGTCAAACATGACCACAGAGAGTGAAAACGAGAAGTATTAAGTATGGGAAGCCGTTGGTATAAACCAATGGCTTCTGTTATCAATTCTAGGCATTTAAGAATATTTGTGTAGATTTCGTAGTTTATTTTGTTCAGGTTAGGTTTCACCATTTTTATGTATATAGCTTCAAGAATTTTTAGTTTTTGTTTATTGTTTTCATGTTTAAGTATATTTGTGTTTTCAACAAAGATTTTGTGGAATTGTGTACGCGGCCTGGCATGTTGTTTTAAATGCCTAAAAATGTTAGTGTTATCATTCAAATGTAGAGTCAAGCGTCTTGAAAGCGAGTTTGTGGTGTGACCAACATAAATATTATTTAATCCACCCCGTTAGCGATTTGCAAAAAACCAACATAGTTTACAAATTCAAGTGCCCTTTGGGAGATTGTATTTTTTTTAAAATAAATAGACACAACTTGTCTATATATATATATATATATATATATATATATATATATATATATATATATATATATAGTTCATGTGTATATATATTTATGTTTATAATATTTATTTTTTTTTTTGTGTGAGTATTTTGATATTTATTTACATTATTTGCATTTGTAATAAGCATGAGGTCATTTTAATCACTTTTAGTCTACCATATTGTGGTTATATTCTTTTCGGGTCATCCCTCCGTACAACGTTCCTGTGTCTACTTAGATGATGTCTAACTCTCGTTTCGATGAAATAAGGCAATTCCCAGTTACGTGGAAGACGTAAACATGATATTTTGACTTATTTATTGCTTTGGCCATGAAAAGTGAGTGCAAATTATTTTGTAGCTGAGTGAAAATTGCAGTTTGTGGAGGGGGTATAGAAATTGTTCTTTTTTTATTTAGTTTGTCTTTAATGGCGTTGAAGAAGAATTTATAATGGAATAAACAATAAGGAAAATGAAACAGGCTTGTAATTATCATAACTCAGCGCCTTTTCTGTTTTTGTTTTCTTCGTGGTTTTGGTTTTCAGAATAATAAAAAGAAAAAACTAATAAAAGAAGAAATGAAGAAAAAATGTCGTCGTCTGAGAAAAATATTTCTTCCCGAATCAAAAGTTGGGGGTAAGGAAAGAGGAAAAAAGAAACAGACTGCAAAAACGGTGGAATAGAAGAAAAAGAATGGAAATTGGGTGTGGAGAAGAAAGAAAGAAAGAAAGAAAGAAAGAAAGAAAGAAAGAAAGAAAGAAAGAAAGAAGGAAGAAAGAAAGGAAGAAAGAAAGAAGGGAAGAAGACAGAAAGAAAGACAAAGAAAGAAAGGAAGAAAGAAAGAAAAAAGAAAGAAAAAAGAAAGAAAGAAAGGAAGAAAGAAAGAAAGAAAGAAAGAAAGAAAGAAAGAAAGAAGGAAGAAAGAAAGAAGGAAGAAAGAAAGAAGGAAGAAAGAAAGAAAGGAAGAAAGAAAGAAAGGAAGAAAGAAGGGAGGAAGACAGAAAGAAAGACAAAGAAAGAAAGAAAGAAAAAGAAAGAAAGAAAGAAAAAGGAAGAAAGAAAGAAGAAAGAAAGAAGAAAGAAAGAAAGAAAGATGGAAGAATTAATGGCAGAAAGAATTGCATAAATTAAAAAAAAAAACAAATAAAAAACTTATATAAATATATTATAAATATTACGAAAAAAGAAAGAAAAATAACCGAAAGGAAGAAGGATGAATGACAGAAAGAAAGAATGGTATAGATAAATAATGAACGAAGGGAAGAAAAAAGAAAGAAGATGCAAATAAATAGAAAGAAAGAAAATGGCATAAAGAGAGAATAAAATAAGTAACGGCAAAAAGAAAGACGCAACAAAAAAGTTGGCGAGAAAGCGGAAAAGAAGAAGAAGAGAAAATCTTAATTTGAAACCAAAACAAGAATTAGTTGATGCGTTAGAGAGAAAGAGTAAAAGAAAGAAACGAATTAAAAAAAAGTTAAGAAACTCAAATAAGAGAAGGCAGGCGAGTAAAAAAATAAAAAGAAAAAAAAAATAAAGTAGAAGGAAGAGAAAGAAAAGAAAGCATTTTAGAAAAAGAGAGAGATAGAAAAGAGAAAAGTCATGACAAAGTCAAAGGGTAAGATCAGTAAAAACGGGAAGAGAAAGATGGAAAGAAAAACGAAAGAATTAAAAGTTCTTTGAGTGAGTGCATAAAGAAAGCGAGGAACATAAGCAATTCAAAACAGAAGGAAAAAATAGAAATCAAAGTGAAAGAAAGAAAATTTACAGATGGTCATAATAGAAACTGAACAAGTGGTAAAAGATCAAAGTTTTATTGTAAGAATATAAGCGACAAAAAATAGTGGGACGAAGAGACGGGTCACGCGAGAGAAAGCGAGAACATGTAGATGGAGGGGAATCAGTTAGTAGAAGCGAAAAGAAAACAATCAGACAATGAGAAATTTTTTACTCGCACATAAAGAGGGAGTAAGTAAAATACGAGAGAGAGAGAGAAAGAGAAGTGAATGTGACGCCAACTGTTTATTTCATATGTCGTAAAATAAAATAAATTTAATAGCATAAACAAAGAGCACAGAGGTCGCCTGATTAAATGTCCGAGGACTTTTTTTGTTTTAAAAAAATTCGTTTTCAGCCGAAGAACGAACATCTGTATTCTGTTAACAATGGTTCATTTCAGTAGGTGGAGAAGCAGGAGAAGAAAAATGATGGAGGCCGTAAGATGTGCGTGAAACAAAAAGAGATGACAGGAAACTAGTTGACTAGTAGAAGAGGGAGAAAGAAGGGCAGAAAGACAAGTTGGAAAAAGAGAGATGTTGCGAAGAAAGAGCTGGAATTTTGTGGTAGGGCGAGGGGAAGAAAGAAGAAAAGAAAGAAAAGGTTGAGAATTTCTCTCTCTAAGAAGTATATGGTGGATGTTAAGCGGGGCTGATAAACAGAAAAGAAAAACTTAGAGAGTGGGAATAATTTCACAAGACAGTAACAGAGAGAATGGGTAAATAGATGGAAGAGGAGAAAAGCTTAAGAAAAGGGAAAAAGAAAATAAGGGAGAATATGGAGAAAATAGTGTTGAAACAGAAAGGAGAGAGGCACGATGATGATGGCATAATAGAAAGAAAAAACCTCGTTAGTACTTAGGCCGCATAAGTGCAAGCCTACTACTAATATGGCGAATATGTCTCACCGTTTTAGTGTTGAAATAGCTACATGCAGCCCTACGTTCTATGCTGATAGTTTCTCTTTTCTCGCTAGCAGAGCTCACTTCCAGTTTTTTGCTTCTCTGTCACCTACGGTCTTCAAAAATTTAAATGCAACGTCAATCGCCATTTTCTATTTTCCTAAGCCCTCTTCTTTTCTTGTCATTTCTCCTCATTAATATTTTAGCATCCTGCTACCATTTTTTTTATCAGTGTCGATTTTTGTGCAAATCTGTGCAAAAAAAAAGCGGATCACAGAGCTTATTCAGCTTCATACATATTTTCAGAAAACCTCAACTTCTGATTAGTCACTTAATATTTAAATCATGTTCTCAACTACGTCCGAATAACATAGACCTAGTTCTTGACCTGACTAAAAATAAATATTTCCGGCCTAAATCTGTCAATGCCTTTCGAGCCTGTCACGTGATTATGTCGATTATAAATACCAGACACAAGTTCGTTCTTTCCCTACTCTATTCTTTCTTGATTTCATTTGCTTACAAAAATGTAGCAATGAAAGAAATCGCGTCTCGACCTCTTGCGGGCGGACGCCATGAAAACATATTCACACACGCACACGTACGTACGAAACTTTTCAAACTTCATTAAGAACATTACAACCTAACATATTACGAATATTCAACTACAAGCAACGGAAACTTAATTACATAACATTACGGAACATTCACTCCTTCAACTCTTGTAAAGCTAAAAGTTTACTCAACATATTTTCATCTTTACATAATTCTTTTAACTCTTTCACTGCGAACATTTTGAGCGGCAAGTTCATTCAAACTTTTATGAGCTTAGATAAAAAAGTATTCCATTAGTACACGCTTAATTTTAGTCAAAGGGAAGTAACTCCTATTAACTATTCATGTATATCATTTGACATACGTAAAATATAAATATTGTTCTTGTTATAAAACCGTTTTGTGTTCCATCTTGTTGTTTCTCTTGTTGCTTTTGCGTTTGCTTAAACATTCGTAAAGTAAAAAATGTACGGGTTGATTTAGGCCGTCAATACCGCTACAGTATCTTCTCATTTTATTTCTCTTCCAGTAACCCATTGTGTTTTAGTGGTATTCTCGCCTTGCTTGGGGCGAAATGATAAAATGTAAAGTTAATATAAATTGAGAAAAAAATGATACGGAGGAAAAACATTCTGTCTATGCACTCATACCTCTTTATAACAGATATAAAAAGGGAAACATCGGTCCGATAATGACGATTTCCTGTAGTTACCGACACTAAGTCTGTAGTAACTAATATCAACAATTACATTACGAAAGAAAGTGAAATAATATAGGAATAATTTTCTAAGCTCAGATTCAATGAGAATGGAAACCGTGATATTCTAGTAAGAGACATGTATTAAGCTTCGCATAACCGGGTTTATGATCAATGGCAAACCAAGTAATTCCTGAATTAATCCATAGCAGCAGTAGTCTACTTGGACCACGAAGAACTTTTAAGGAAAATGGAGACAAGATGGACGCTAATGCTTGACAGCTGAAATTTCTGGGACACATACTATGAAAAATAAAAAGCTTAGAGAATTTGATATTCACAGGACATATTGAAAGTAAACTGGAAAGAGGAGAAAAGTAAACTACCCAACAAGCTTGTGTAAATGCCTTCTTAAAGCTAATCAAAGAATTCAGACACGGGAAAATTTGCTAGAAAAAAACGAAGAAAAATGTTATGAAATGTCTTTCTATATGGAAGTGAATGTTTCTTTACAGATGAAGCTACATTGATGTAGTTCTACAGAAAGATGCTGAAAATATCATCGACGGAGCTTATGAAGTAAAACGAATACTTATAATTAGAATCAGAAAGACAAAACAACTTCTAGTACACATGACGAGGAAAGATGGTTTGGAGAATTTGACACTCACAAAACATTGAAGGAAAACCTGTGGAGATCGAGTAACTCACGTAACGAGCTTGCTAAAATGGATAACAAAACGGGGAGGAGGAATGATATTTAGGAGAAAAAATATTACTTAGAGCTATGAAGGATAGGAAGATGCGGAGAGCCATGATCAACCACGCCCTGAAGGAACATGACGCATAAAAGAAGAATAGTCTACAAAACGAGTGAGTTAAATATTATTGTACAGCGAGGAGATCAAAAAGGCGAAGAGAAAACTAGAAGGAAGAGAGAGAGAGAAAGAATTAAAGTAGACAAACAGGAAAATAAGAAAGACGACAAGTAGAACAAAATAAACAGTAAATGTTGTCGGTGGCTTCAGTTGAAATAGATACGAAAAATAAAGACATAACAAAGTTCCGATTGAAATTGAGGAAAAAAGGGCTGATTACCGAGACAAATGACATAAAAGGAAGAGAAAAAGAAAACTAGAAAACGCGTAAAAAAATCGGAAGAGAAATAAAGAGTAAGAATAAACATAGTCAAGAGAAAGAAGACAGATTATTAAAGAAGTAGTTATAAAGAATATTTGCATAACATACTGAAAAGTGGGGATTAATAACAGAAAGTGTAAACGAGAGAAAAAAAGAAGAAATTATTAAAAAAGACAAGAAAAGAGAAATAAATCCAAGAGTGGAAAGATATATGAGATTTGCCACTGAAAAGTCGAAGCACCACAAAGACGACATGATAAACTTAACTATCCGTTGGAATCCGTCTCCATCCCAGCATTCCCTAGTGAGACCGGAAGTTCTTACAATCATAGTCATTATTATTGATGTTGTTATAACATCCATCTTCCTAAGGTAGTTTATTTTCTTTATTAATTTATAAATTTTTCTATTTACAAAATAAATAATTACAATTTAAGAAGGAAGATAGAGTTTGGGAAGAAAGGATAGAAAAAAGAACCTAAAATAAACTTTTTCATCTTTAGCATTATCATTTTTGCCAAAAAAAAAAGGAACAAGAAACCTGAAAATTAAAAAGAGAGAAAAAATGAAGGAAAAAGAGATAGCAGAGTAAGAAAAAAAAGAGAGGAGAGACTGAGAAAAATAAAAGAAGCAATGGAAAATGGATGAAGGTGAAAAAGACGGGGAACTAAGGAAAAAGTAAGAGAATGTGAAAATTGGCAATAAAGGATAAAATGGACAGAGAAGAATAAAAAGTGAAAAAGTATTCATTGTTAATGGAAAATAAAGTCAGAAGAAAAAACAGATAAAGAAAAGCGGAAACAAGAAATCGGCAAGAAGAAGAAGGGAAGAAACGACGCCGAACGACGATCTATTCTCCGGTGACATTTAAAAGTGGGTTTTGTTTTAAAACATTCTGATTGGATTGCCGTGTGAAGAGGAGTGTGATTCAAGTCCCAAAGTGCAAGAGGTGACGATGAAGCTTGTGTAAGCAAAGGGCAAATGGAATGGTATTGGCTTGGGAAGGGATTCTGGTCAAAGAAACCTGGTTGGTTAATTCATTTCCTTCAAGACTAATCAGTTTTCCCAAGAATCTAATGATTTGATTCCGTTACACGCTAACGTTTGACTCAAATATTGGCCTTAACTAAATCGAAATAGCTCCCAAGGGAGAAGGTTATCGCATCTTTTTGTCGTCGATTGTGAAGTGATTTTTTCATTTTTTTTTTACTTGTCTTGAATCGCGAATTCCGATAATTCTTCCGTTCTTTCAATTCATTGTTGATCTCTCCCCGAACATTTTAAATGTATTTTTTGTTTTTATTTATCTATTTATTTTCTTTTTCTGAGTTAATTCATTATTCTTGATCATGCCATAAATAAGACATTATTCTTCATCATGCCATAAGACATTAATCTTCATCATGCCATAAATAAGACATTATTCTTGATCATGCCATAAATAAGACATTAATCTTCATCATGCCATAAATAAGACATTATTCTTGATCATGCCATAAATAAGACACTAATCTTCATCATGCTATAAATAAGACATTAATCTTAATCATGTCATATATAAGACATTAATCTTCATTATGTCTTAAATAACATATTAATCTTCATCATACTGTATATAAGACATTAATCTTCATCTTGCCATAAATAATACATTAATCTTTATGATGTCATAAATAAGACATTAATGATTCCTAAGTAGAAACCTATGATTAATACCGAATTTTATCAATCTATGGCCCAACCACCCGTATCCGAAGATGCCCGTCTACTACGGTGGCTAGCTAATCCTTGTTGCAGACGCCTGTCCAGGAACGGAGCCTTGTGACTTCATGCTAGTACAACTATCGGCAACCAAAGGGTTCCATGTACCCAATTTCACTAAGATGGTTTGTGTCAAACAGTGGTATGGTTTTCAGGCACTTTCCAAAGATGTCGCACGCTAGGATCACCTCCTCCAGTCTGATAACATCAAGAAGTCACCTTCCTGGCAAATCGACCATGGTGAGATTCGAACCTGGAAATCATGGTCAGAAAGCGAAGGTTGTTTAACTGCAATTAATATCCGAGTTTAAAAAAAAAATTAATACATGATTTTTTTTTTAGAAACCTATAATTATTACCAGGTCTTTATTTTAATTTTTCTTATTAAGCCTGGATTTTACATGAGTAATTAATGAGTTAATTTACTTAAGATTTTCATTTATTTTCTTTTTCCCTCTTTTTATTTTCGTTCCTTTACAAAACTGTAGTCTACGTTGTTTTTTTCTCTTTCACGATTTATTCCCACTTTCCTTTCTCTTGTTTCTGTTCCCCCCCCTTTATTTTTTTTAAAACCTTTTTTTTTTAAATTTTCTTTCTCTTATCACATATTTTTGGCGCTCGCATTTTCCTTCTCATGTTTCATTTTATTTATTTCTTCCGTTCTCTATTTCTCCTTATTCTCCAGTTGTTTCTCTCCTGCCATTTTTATTCTTCAACTCGCATCTGCCTTTCCACTACTTCCTTTCTATACAAATTTACGATCTTTTCCAAATTTTGCCACTGCATTCTTGTCATTCTTGTTTCCTAAGTGACAATTATTTTTTAAGCATCAGAAAAAAAAAAATCAGCCATTGCAAGGCAGTTTTTAACACATGGGTTGCTTTACGCATGCGTATCTGGTTCAATGATTAAACTCGGATACAGAAAACACATTTTCAAAAGCTTTTTTTTAGCTATTGGATATGGGATGTAGAAGCGGTGTAAGCACTCTGTGAGGATCATAGAAAAACTTAAAAATCTATAAAATATTGGCTTAATATATGGTTAACCATTTGTGTTACCTCAGTATAAAAAAATCTTTATTAATCACCGCCAGCTTTATAACGATTCAATTGAAAAGGAAGATAAAAGCAATAAAGAGATGTAAAAGAACACAGAAATAGATATGTAACGAGAAACAATATGGAAAAGAATTGAAACGAGTTGGAAAAATAAAGCAAAATAAAAAAAAGAGGAAAGGAAGGAAGATGTGCAGAGCAAAAAGATAAAAAAAACAAGAAAGAAAAAAAAGAAGAATTATAAAGAAAGAAAAAGAAAAGGGAAAAAAAGAGCAAGAATGAGAAAGAAGAGAGAAAAATGAGAAAACCCAATTCGGATTATATCATCATGCTTTTCGTTTTTCTTGACATAGAAAATGAAAATTATGGTTCTAATGTGAGACCGTAACGTACCTACAACATGGACTCTTTCAGGACTATATAAAGTATGCGATATAATACTCTAGGAGAAGAGGAGGAAAGAGAGAGAGAGAGAGAGAGAATTCTAATACCGTAGTATCAGCCGCGTACGACTACCAATACTGGACACTAGCACATAGTAAGCTCCGTTTACACTTACACTATCTTTGTAACCTTTTTGTTTAATATATCTTTCTTACCTCTAATCCGTGTTCCGTGTTTTCCTTCCGTGGTCCCGACTTTGGGACCACATCAGGTTCATATTTCTTAGAAAAAACAATGTCATTCAGTATGTGACTATATTTCTGAGATGAGGTATTATGTACACTATTTACATTATTCGGACTATTGTTCTCATCTTTGTCGCCATATTACAACGTTTCGGCCGTTGTACGCTCCGGCCTTCTTCAGGTGGTTGGAATGTCGAACTGAACCCTTTATTTCGTTGACTGTCAGTTTCATGTACTTTTGCGCAATCATTAGACCCTTTTAGGAGCTGCTTATTCTTATATATATATATATATATATATATATATATATATATATTTGTTTGTTTGTTACAATCAGGAATGACTGCTAAAAATTTCCCCTGCCCAAATTTATATACAAGCCCTAAGATACGTGCTGGGATTGCTTCTTCGTCAAATGAATGATTCTTGGTTTTAAACATATATTTCTTTCTTTCTTGAAGTCAGGTTGGTATACCAACTTGACTGTATCCCTTTTGCGTATGGAAACTGTTTCTTTTTTACTGTGGTAAAATTGATTTACTTTGCCTTGTATTACATTGTCATTTCTTGTATTATTTTATTCTGTTATTTTTCTAATTGTTGTTATTGGAGATTTTGTGGATTCCACTTAAAAACGACCACTTATTCAACACACATACGCATGATCGCTGACTTTAGTTAAGTGTCGCTGAATAAACGAAATAACGGCCGATAACAGTGGACTTGAAAAACCTCTTTACTTGATTTAGTAGGCCTTATATCAGTTAATCGTTATTATCTCCTTAAAATTCTGTGCTCGTCTGTTGCGTTTACTTTCGCACAATTTGGAAAATCATGAATCCGTCTCTACAAGTTGAATAGCAGAGTGAACGGGATTCTCTATTTTTAGGTGGCAACCAGTCTAGTAGAAGGAGAACTCTGAATAAAAAGCCAGCCTCAAGAGGGATGGGCTGCGTCAGGCTATCTTGACTTAAAAACACCCACTGTTGTTAAGATTGCAGTACATGTGGTGTCCATACAACTGTCTTGGGTTACGGAAATTGTGATCGTGACATGACGATTCTATTTAAGATTTGTTTTCTTATTCCTTTCTTTCCAGCTGATTTAATTTGAATGTTTCCCACATTTTATTTGCATCTTGCACGGAAGTAGGAGTTAGATGACATGAAAATAAATGGGGCAGCAGAATGGGTAAGAAGAAGAAGGAAAAAGGAACAAATCGAAAAAATAGAAAATGGTGGAAAAGACGAGGAAAACAAAAAAAAGGAAAAAGAAAAAGAAGGTAAGAACACTCAAAAGAAGAAGATATAGAAAGAAAGAAATCATAGCGAAGAAGGAAGAAGTGATAAAGAAAAAAAAACGGGGGAAGTGATAAAGGAGAAAAGAAAGAAGAATTGATAAAAAAGAAGAATTGATAGAGGAGAAAGAAGTGATAAAGAAAGAAAGAAGTGATAAAAAAAGAAAGAAGTGATAAAGACGAAAGAAGTGATAGAGAAAAGAAGGAATAAGTGACAGAGAAGAAAGATGTGACAAAAAAGGAAGAAGTGACACAGTATAAAGTAATAAAGAAAGGAAAGATGTGATAAAGAAAAGGAAGAAGTGACAAAGTAGAAAGAAGTGATAAAGAAAGAAAGCGTGACACAGAAGAAAGAAGTGATAAAAAAGAAAGACGTGATAAAGAAAAGAAGGAAAGAGTGACGAAGAAGAAAGAAGTGATAAAGAAAAGAAGAATGAAGTGATAGAGAAAGAAGGAATAAGTCATAGAGACGAAAGAAGTGATAGAGAAAGAAGGAATAAGTCATAGAGAGGAAAGAATTGATAGAGAAAGAAGGAATAAGTCATAGAGAGGAAAGAAGTGATAGAGAAAGAAGGAATAAGTCATAGAGAGGAAAGAAGTGATAGAGAAAGAAGGAATAAGTCATAGAGACGAAAGAAGTGACAGAGAAAGAAGGAATAAGTCATAGAGACGAAAGAAGTGATAGAGAAAGAAGGAATAAGTCATAGAGACGAAAGAAGTGATAGAGAAAGAAGGAATAAGTCATAGAGACGAAAGAAGTGATAGAGAAAGAAGAGATGATAGAGAAGAAAGGACTGATAGGGACAAAAGGAAGAAAAGATAGGAAAGAAAGAAGAAAAAGAACGTAGAAATAGGTAAGGAGAACTTCATGTTCTCTTAATACACCAGTGTTATCAGTCCTTCTCTTTCGTTTTGAATGTAACCGATCTTCTAACATCAGTACGTGGGCAAACTAACTGACCACACCTAAAAAAAAAAAAATCACAAACTGACCACACACGAAGAAGATATAAAAATGTCAAGAAAATGAAAAAAAAATCGCAATTTGTCGAGATGAATCGACAAACTGTTGTAGCCACGCCGAAAAATATACGAATTCACTTCACTTGAACAATGGGATAAACAAATTGTTCCCGACTCGAGAACAGACAATACGGCGACATTTTAAGAAGAAGTTAAAGTTAACTAACAATGAAAACAATTCTTAAAGAGGCTATGAAAGGCCACACAAATGTCCGGCATTTTGAAAAATGAGTCGGTAAACTGATAGGATGAGTAGGAAGGTCAGCTGGTCAGTTAGTGGAAGGGTCAGTGAGTGAACGAGGTAGAATGAAGTATGAAGATGGTAGATCAAGGAGGCAAAAAAAGTCCAGGTATGGAAAATGTTGGACAATTAACTGACAGATGAAGAGACTTGAAGCGACAGAGATGAGTTCACTTTCCGTCTGTTACGTTTAGTTTCAAACTAATACCCATCTCTTCTCTCCATCACCAGCTATGGTAGGGTAGATTGAGCTCTGTAGCCTTGGATGGCAACCAGTCTAGGAGAAGGAGAAGTATGAATCTGAAACTGTAGAGAAACAATAGAAAACCACTCTGTTATCTTTTCTAAGGAAGAGGCCATAGCAATTTTTAGATAATCATTCACCATGGAAATAGAGACAGAGCAACAATAAGGAAATAAAGTTTTACCAGGGAAATAGGGACAGGTTAGCAATAACGAAACAAACTTTTACCATGGAAATAGAGACATGGTAGCAATAAGGGAAAAAAAAAACTTTTATCATGGAAATAGAGACATGGTAGCAATAAGGGGAAAAAAACTTTTATCATGGAAATAGAGACATGGTAGCAATAAGGGGAAAAAAACTTTTATCATGGAAATAGAGACATGGTAGCAATAAGGGAAAAAACTTTTATCATGGAAATAGAGACATGGTAGCAATAATAAGGGAAAAAACTTTTATCATGGAAATAGAGACATGGTAGCAATAAGGGGGGAAAAAACTTTATCATGGAAATAGAGACATGGTAGCAATAAGGGGGAAAAAACTTTTATCATGGAAATAGAGACATGGTAGCAATAAGGGGGAAAAAACTTTTATCATGGAAATAGAGACATGGTAGCAATAAGGGGGAAAAAACTTTTATCATGGAAATAGAGACATGGTAGCAATAAGGGGGAAAAAACTTTTATCATGGAAATAGAGACATGGTAGCAATAAGGGGGAAAAAACTTTTATCATGGAAATAGAGACATGGTAGCAATAAGGGGGAAAAAACTTTTATCATGGAAATAGAGACATGGTAGCAATAAGGGGAAAAAACTTTTATCATGGAAATAGAGACATGGTAGCAATAAGGGGAAAAAAACTTTTATCATGGAAATAGAGACCCGAGTATCAACATGTAAACAAAGTTTTACCATGGAAATAAAGACAGGGTAGCAATATGGTAAAAAAAAAAATTACCATACAAATAGAGACAACGTAGCAATAAGTTAACAAACATTTACTATGGAAAAAGATTCAGCGTATCAATAGGCTTGCAGCAATGTGCATGTTCGAAGGAAGTGCATGGTGAGAAGGAATTACTAGGTGGGAAGGAAATGCAGAGTGAGAAATATCCTCTCACAAAACCGCGTAAATAATTTTGAAATCCATCAATCCATACTTCATGGACTTTGTTACCTTTCTACAGATTTTTTAAACGAAAACTTAATTTGCAGATGCTTGCTGCCAAGATTTCATACATATTCTTATGTAACGCTGTTTGAAAAGATATGATTCATTTTAATTGAAACTTCAAATATTTTAGTATAAAGTTATTCTGTCTTGCTCTACGCCGCAACAAAATGGACACTGACGAAACACCAAGAAGCGTCACTTGACGGAACATACACAAGGATGTTACAAGTTGCATTGGACATCACCTGGAAGAAACGACTGTATAGACACCTTCCTCCTGTCTCAGTTTCGCTAAAAGAGAGGCTTCGGTTGGCTGGTCACTCTTGGTGAAGTAAGTCAGAATTTGAGAGTGAAACCTTCCTATAGAACCTGTTGTACAGCAAAAGATCATTTGGAAGACTCATAACACCTACATTGAAAGAAAAAGATACTGATAACGTATTTCCTGAAGGATCATGTCATTAAAAATAAATACGTTTTGAAAAAAAAAAAAAAACCCAAAAAACCCCAAAACTATCGTCATATGTCTAAGAATAGAGAGATCTTTTTGACTAACCTAATACGTCATGAAACAATGTCTTCTTTATGGATTAGTATTCCTAGTTTCTACCGTTACATCGACACTGAAAGCTCAAAAACCGTAGGAACTCTATGAAAGAATCGAGGAAGAATATGTAATGAGGCAAAGAGAAAAAAGGAAAGTTGGAGAAAGAGAAAAAGAACCAAAGAAAGAAATGAAGAAAAATAGAGCATAAAGAAAACAAACAGAGAGAAAGAAAGTAAAAGGAAAGAAAGAAAAATGAAAGAAAGAAAAAGTGAGGAGGAAGAGGTGAAACAAGGAGAAAAACAAGCAGAAAAGACAAAAAAAGAGAAGGAAAGGTAGTGAGTGCAATGGAGAAATAGTGATCAAAAGCGGGTAAAAGAACAGAGGGAGGAAGTATATAACGGAATAACAAAAAGAAAGACATTGAAAAGAGAAAAATACTAAAGGATAAACAACATTTTTCTTGTATGTGCCTTGTCCCTTCAGGACGTTAGCGATCATGACTCTCCACAATTTCCTGTCATTTCTAGCTCTTAATAAAGTTAACCTTTTATTTATCTCTCCCAAACCCTCATGCTCACTAGGTATGTTCTTTTCCTCTGTCCCTCTCTTCATTCTGACTTGTGAGTATCAGATTTTCCAAACCATCTTTCCTAATTATGTTCTCTAGAAATTTCAACTGTCTGTTCCTGATGTTAAGTATAAGTGTCCTTTATTTCTTAAGCTCCAAGAATGTCACAATTCGTATCTACAGAGAATCTAACTTACTCAAGTCATAATGGACGTCCAGATAAGCTTAATAACCAAAACTTCCCGGCGACACGCTCAAAGAATATATATATATATATATATATATATATATATATATATATATAGTATCTAACTGTTTACCTTCCTACGTAAAGAAGTAATAAAACTCAAAGCGGAAACGTACGTCTTTCTTTCGACACAATCTATTCCTCTGCTTTCCACAATTTTTCTTTTCGTTTTTCTCTACTTTTCTAAATCTACGTTGTCTCTTCCACACATTCTTCTTCTCTTTTCTCTCTTTCTTGTATTTATTCATTTCTACTGTCGTCTGGAAATGAATGGATAATCAGCTTATGCTATGTATGATCTGATCTTTGATTATTTGGTCAGATTTTGGAAAGTTTGTTCGTCCGAGAAATTTTCCGTTCCCCACGCATATCTATCTATCTATCTATCTATCTATCTATCTATCTATCTATCTATCTATGCGTTTTGAGAGCATATATAATAGTCATCATGAGAAGTACTGAAAAGGTATATTTCGATCCTCGGCAAAGTCAACGTATATTCTGGTCCTAGAGAACTTGGAGAGGGGAATTAACAGATAACTGACATCCATTAAAAACATAGCGCGTAGAACTAGAACAGTCTACCCCAGTGAGCGAAATAAAGGGTTCATTTCGACAATCCAACCACCTGAAGAAGGCCGGAGCGTACAAAGGCCGAAACATTGTTATAAATATGACGACAAAGATGAGGACAATAGTCCGAATAATGTAAATAGTGTATCTCAGAAATACGGACAGATACTGAAAATACTAATCCGTTTTAAAATAATTCCATCATATTTTATGGGTACTCTGCTAGTTACAGGCATCAAAACCGCTGAAGCAAGATAATCGGGCCTAGAATCAATGTTAAATTTTTCTAACAGAAGCCTCCGAAAAGTTTCAAACATTACAGAATGGACTCGGACAACGCTCTGTCTGTTAGTGTTCTCAAATATTGACAGGTTATTCTAACCTAATGGTCTCTCGTGGTTTGGACAATCTCTTGGCTTGAACAATCAGTACTGCCATTGAAAAGAAGGCGACTGTAATTAGGCGGCATTTTCCTGTCAACGACTGTATAAGTCTGAAGTGGCTAAATATTTCTTTATAAACTAATTCAATAGGCCTGGACAGATTCAAACCAATTACTCTCGACTTTTAACTTTAGAAGATGTGGAAAGCTAGAGTTTTCGTGCTGGAGAACACATAACCGTAAGGTAAGGTATCTGAGGCTATTGCAGATTTTACAAGTGGTTAACTTTTTTTTTTTGATGGTGCAGTTTGTATTTCCCACGCTCTAGTAAGTTGTAAGATACGACATATCGGATATTTTTTTGAAGAAATCTCCTATTTGAAACTTCTGGGATACATTATGGTCCTAGAAATCCTGAAGGGATATTGAACACCAAAGAACAAACTTGATAAATTAAATTACAAAATTATTCAATAGTTATTAGATAATAATTTACTTCGTATATTATTTATGATTTATTGAAGATAAATGTAGACAGTAAGGAAGATCTAAAGAAAATTACAGCTGGAAGGAAACTAATATTTAAAATGAGAGAGAGAAGGCTGATATGAAAGCTTATGAGGAAAGAGAGCTTGGAAAATTTAATACTTAGAGTATTTTTTAATCGAATTTACTCCAAGCGAGAGACTAAAGTCACGATGACACAAGGGGTTACAGTCTGTGAAACTATTAGAAAACATTATGAAGGAGCGATAACAATATAGGAGTTAACAGGAAGATAGTAGATGATGATTGACATTGCAATTAAATTTTTGAAGATCAAATATGGCCGGGGAGCATGGAGCCGGAAGATAATTCAATAAGCGGGAAGTGCAAAAATAAAAATTGTTAGCATAGAACTTACGGGTACCTCTAGTTATTTCAACTGGAAACTGACGAGACCTAGCTGCCCATCTAGTACTGCGCTTAATTTCATAAAGTCTAGGCACCATAGTGAAGAGCTCATCTGGATATTTACCATGAAAGTATTTATACAAAAGGTACAGAGAAACAACTTTACGGCGGTGGGAAAATGACTGAAGCCGAGACGCCAGGTCAGAACCAGTAATATTGCAGATTCTCCTTTGGATTTTATTAAGAATCTCTAAATAAATAGCAGGAGTGTTGCGGAATTTTGAGCTAATTGGATGTATCAAAAGGTGTAATTGTGTGAAGGCTTAAAAATGTGCGTGCTCGTTAAACATTGATCCACAACAAATAAAATAAACAAACATTTGAAGGCAATTCAATTGGAAGAAATCAAGGAGAAACAACATAGTTATAGATAATAACCAATAATATGTATTTATATACGTTTGATATACACAAAGTGAATTTTAGATTGCTTGTTCAATGTGATAAATGAGATAAATTTGTAAGGAGTGACCATGCAGTGATTTGGTGTATGAAAGCTTGTAGTTAAGGTTTGTCTATGAAATTAAAACAGTTTGCTTTCTGCAAGGTGAAATGTCACTTGTATGGGTTCAGATATTAGTGTGTATGTGTGCGATAGTTGTAAATATTATTTAAAGTCATAAGGAGTTAGGTGCCTTTGACTGATATGCTGTAAGTTGACTAAATACAATTACTACTTTGCTAGTGAATAATGTCACTTTTTCTAGTAAATTATAAGTTGGGTCAATTCGCGCGACAAGACTTTCTGAGTTGTGTTAAGCTGCTGAGAGAGAGTGGTGGTTCTTGAGTCAGTGAGCTGGCGCGCGTGGAGTTTGTTGACATCTCTCGCAACTTAGTTACTGACGATATTCAGTCACCCCCCCCCCACGAGGGTGTCATGTGGCACAAGGCCTTTTTAACGTGGGCATTCCGAGCTCGGCTAAAAATATGCCCATTGAACCCGTATAAACGGGTTCAGGGCCGGTCTACCTCCTCATAGGAGACTCCGCCCTTCGGCGTAGCCTCCTTCGGGCTCCTCCCGTCCGTAGGAAGAGAGTTTAACCGAGCAGTCGCTCAGAAAGTACTGAGTCGACTGACTGCAACTTAGTTACTGACTGGTTGAATCAATTCAAGCGATTCTATTTATTGACTTTTTGGATTTCAAACCGGCTCCAGATAGGTGAGCGGGAAAACAGATTTGTTGCAACTTGTTATATTTTTGAGGTCCTTTTAACCAATGTAAAGTCAAGTTTGAAAAAGTGAAGTGATGATTGGATAAAGTTGGTTTGGGAGAAAAGTATATTTTCCCTCAGGGGTGACAGGCAAATATGGAGGATTCCATAGGAGCATCGGTCCATATGTTACAGCAATATTCTAAGCATGGGCGAACGATAAACTTATAGATATGTAAGATAGATTCTGAAGAGAAAAACTGTTTTACACGCAATAGTGAACCAACTTTCTTAGCAGCTGGCCTAGCAATTGGTTCAATATAGTCTTTCCGCTTCATATCAGCTGAGAACGTTAGCCCGAGAACGCGCAACGAGTCACTGTCCTTGGGGGCTAGCATCAGCCATTCTTATGGAAGGCAGAGAAGGTTATCTCAGATGATTAACAGGGAACAGGTTAGTTTTAGATGTGTTTAAATTAAAAAGCTATTCTTTGCCCCAGTTAACAACAGAGTGTAGGTCGTTTTTATTAGATCAGCCTCCAATTTAACCTTATCGACCTAACCAGACGTAGTATCGAGACAGAAGTAAATGGTTGTGTCATCAGTATAGATTCCAAGTTGGGAGCTGATATCACCAGGAAGTGGGACAAAGGATAGAGACCTGAGGGACACCTGCATTGGTACGAACGGATTTAGAAGAGTGGCTATTCAGGACAACTTTCTGTTATATACCGTAGCTATGAACACTAATGGGTATGTCCCAATCCTCGTAAATACGTGGCGCACTTTTCTAAGTGGGGGTAATATGCTGTCCAAGTTGTCCACCATTAGCAGTGGTTTACCTACTTCGCGTCGCTGGCGAGTATTGTATTTTGTTGATGTTATAAAGATTACCATTTCATTTCCAACATCCATTTTGGTTATTCCTCATTCAGTAACCTTTTCTAGATTACAACACTTTTATTTCACGATTCGATAAGAAAGACTGAATCTGTTCAAAAATTCTTCCGGAGTCACCATAATTTTTCAACTTGTGTAGAAGACCGGTATGCCAAACCCTGTCGAACGCTTTCGAGGTGCCCAAAGCAACAGCTTCATCATTCTGATCTAAAGCTTGATAAATGCTTTCCACAGTAATCGTTAATGCATCAGCAGTTGATCCAGAGAAACGAAAACCATATTGCTTGTCTGAAAGAAGGCCCTGTCTTGCGAGATGCTTAACTAATTCAGCACTGATTAGGGCCTCTAGTAGTAATATATATTTCGGTATTGGCCATCGTGGAAACTAAGTAAATAGCTTAAAATAGATTACGATAGAAAATTGATCACGCTAGAAGAATTATTACATCGTTATGTCTATTGTCTGAATAAAACGACTTATACTTAAAATCAGGAAGTGACAATTGAACGTTCAGTGACATATTAGGAGGAAGGACGTCTTTGAAAGTTCAGTACTCATAGGACGAATTGAGAGATGGAGCGGGTGATGAAAAGAGCGAGATTGTGTGAGTGGATGGCAGAGAAAGGAAATGAAAGTGGAAATGGAAGGCGTTGCTCAGAGCTACAAGTGAAAATAATGATCACCCATATCCTGACACGGCTCATAAATGATCACGTTGATCCGCCCATGTGTATGCATACAATTGAAAGATTAAAAAAAAATACCCAGTCCCCACAACCACAGACAAGAAAATGTTAGTATAATCCAATAATCCAACAACTTCTTTTCTAATTTTCCTAAGACTGATTTTTATAACTACCATCGACGACTTTCTTCTCGCTTTCCTTCGCTACCTTCTTTTTTTACAGTAAGGTTTACCCTGTACAAGGCTCAGGGGCCACTCGAGCTAGAGGGTTACGATAAGGGGTAGTTTATATGGATAAGAGGGAAAGATAACGGTTGGCTCTAGACATTAACAGGTTAAGATTGTAATGATCGAGGGAAACATCCTCTTGGGTGTCTACCCCACACGGGTGTAGTTCGCGGAAAAAAGCTGTTTGAGTTGAACTTACTTCTCCGATAGAATACGTAGCGAATGTGGGTGCTTTGCTACTATGTAAGTAGCATCGTGTGTCCTAGCCGTGAATATCCGACTTGGTGGAACCAGGAGGTACAGCTAGCCCGACCACTTTCCAAGTTAGTAGTGACAGAACAATGAGAAACTCGCCATATCCCGCCTGTGTGTGTGTGTGTGTGTGTGTGTGTGTGTGTGTGTGTGTGTGAGAGAGAGAGAGAGAGAGAGATATATTAGATAGATTTCTAGAGTTTGGAGTTGTAATTTATAATTATTCTTCTGTTTAAAGGATTTGGAAACACTTTTGAACTCTTGTATGAGATGTTTTGAGCAATACAACAACATTGAATCAATAGCCGAATCTACTGCAAGGAAAGTTGGTTCACTGTGACGTGCCAGAAGATTTTTATCGTCAGATTCAATCTTACACATCGACAAATCTACCACTCGTCCGTGCATTGAATACTGTTGCCATATTTGGTTTGTTGCCCCTGCTGTTCATCTCGAGGTTCTCGAAACATTCAAAAAAGGATCTGCAATGTAACTGATCATGACTTGACATGAATTTCAGCGTGCTACTGGATTGGCATCTAGGTCCTACCCTTTTACTGTTGAATTAGTTAAATGCAACCGCCACTTTTACTCTTAACAGTTTCGCATTTCCCGACTGTGTAATTCTCTTCCTCTTACTTGCTTCCCAGATAACTAGAATATTCAAAAATTTAAATGCAACATCAATCGCCATCTCCTGTTGCCTTGACTCCGTTTATCTTTTATCCTTTCCTCAATCGCCTTTATTCACAGTTTTGTTTCCTCTTACTTTCATTCTCTTGCGTCCTAGTAAAATACATAAAAAATAAAATACGTTTGGGCCGATGCGATCTCCGGCCTCTATATATTGCATTATTTGTTTCTGTTGTTAATTACTTTTTTTTTTTTAAATATAAATTTACTCTTTTCTAAAAACAAGCAATAAAGATTCACTGGAGGTCTGAAAGCACGGGAAAATGAATAAGATTTGAAAATGCCTTGCTGAGATATGTTTATCATTTAGTTTATTTTTCATCAACCTATTTCATGTACACATTTAATGCTTGCCAATATGTTCACTATATTATTATTGGCAAACATGGATAATTGTGCCCGCAATAAGTCGTCGTGTCAAAAGGAAAGTTTTTCCCATGACACCGCTTTTACCTTCACTATTAGGCAATGTTTATTATTTTCATAAAAAAACCGTCCTTGTGACGCTTCGTTTTATTGCAGGCAAGTCCATCCATATTTGCCTTATTATTCGTAGTATATCATTATCAGTATGATTCAGCTGCCTTTTTCTTTCAGATATTATAATGTCAATTTTGAAGCGACAGAATTTTTTGCCAACGCATGTTGAAATTCTCATAGCATTCACTATTGTTAAAATTATTGCTAACATTTTTTTGTCGAGATTTACAAACTACGTTTCGTTCAATTTTGCAAACCAAGCGATGAAAGTTCAATAAGCTTATTTGTTTGGAAAAATACTTTGACCAAAAACCTACTTCGAGGTTTAATAATTTTCTTGATTTAATTTTATAGGACTTCATGGTAAACAATATATTTAAGAATGTTTTTTTTTTTTTACTTTTTAACAGTGAAGAATACATTCTTAAGATTTCTTTCTCTTGACCTTGCAACATACAAAACATCGCCATGCATAAATATTTCTTCTGGAGCCAAATTCAAACTTTTTGAAGCGTTTGACCTTGTGATTTGTGTATAGTTATCGGAGAGGCAGGACGGACTGAGAACTGGATTCTTGTATATATAAAAACTTAAAGAAATTTTATGCAATTTTATTAAATAAGTGTTATTTTAATCATTAAATCGTTGTTAAAATAATGGGAATATTTTGTATGTTAAATAATAAAACTTTTAATTTTTCGCCTTAAAATTAATGAAAATTTATTGTACTAAGTAACCCTAGTAAAACCAATTGTACTTTGTACATCTTTACTTATTTGTACTTATCCTCAAAATTTGGTTTCGATCGGTTAATGCAGGGCTTTTTTAGAGGGTGTGACGGACAGACAGAGTAACTGAAGTCACAGAACTTTATATATAGATAGATTATTTTAAGCTGGTGCTAAAAGGCGTTTTGAAACCAGAGAAACCGAGTTCATTCTTTCGTGAGTGTTGGAAAGCATTAAATTCTATGCCTGTCGCCATATTGTTTTAAATAGGAGAAAACGACCTTCAAGACAGTGGATGCGCGTATAAGAATTTGTTCACTAAAATTAGTTCACATGATTTTCACAGGAGTTGGGAGCAAATTATTTCTTTCTGGAAACGGGCTTGCCACATTCACCGTAATCGCAGATAGCAATCTTCCCAATAATGCAAACAGCAATTTTTCCCATTTCTTTTCAGGTAGCTGTGTTTTAAAGCAATGTTCGGCACAAGGTCAAAAAACGTGAGAATTCAGCGACGAGGTGCTCTTAACGTTTTCTTTTTAAGATTTTACGCTTACATTTTACACTATGAAAAAAGAATCCTGCATCTGGTGTTTTTCAAGCAGAATCTTCATGCACTTCAGTGATGAAAATGTTTCCCCCTCGTTTCAGTTTCGTTTCGTTTCGGTCTAGTTGGAATATTTTCTTGATTTCATGTCGTACATACCCTCTTTGATCAGAGGAAGGCCAATGCGTGTGTAGAGAAAAAAAAAGCCTCCACTTCCTGGTACTGTAATCATAGTCAGGAAACCGATGGAAGCTTAGACAAATCAAAGAAGTAGTTTTTATGGCACTGATGGAGAGGCTGGTGAATATGCCTTATTATAGAAGCAAATGCAATATGGTTCTCTCCAAGTAAAGAAACAAAAACACACAAGAAACAGAAAAGATGAACAATCGATCAAACAGTATAGAATAAGCATAATTTCTTTTTCTTTAAGGAAGCGAGAATCAACTGAAAGACTTTGTTTTGTTTTAAAGAAAAACATAAACAATTCACTTTCTCATAATAATGATGTCAAAAACTGATGTAAAAAACTGGTTTCGATAAAAGGGGTAGGTATATATCCAGCCAAACGTTGTAACGAAAATGTTAACTACGGCCATGACCTTATTTTTCAATTTTTCTAATCATTTTATTACACTTTTTTTTATTACGCAAAACCGCATCTTAACGTAAGGAAGGTCTTAATACAAAAAAAAAGTCATGAAATGAGAAACCATATAGCAAAATTGAGCACAGTAAGAAAGACCAAATCATAAATCATGTCGAATAAGAAATTATTTTATGAACCGTATCCCTTCATGACCTACGCGATTATGGCCCTCCAC
>CAHIKZ030001365.1:430000-467500 GCA_903632075.3 Acanthosepion pharaonis | reverse complement strand
TATCTATTTGTCTATAGTTCGTTCATTCATATTCACCTAAACTTACAGTTACAGATTATTATTTTCGATTGTTGGAAAATGATTTAATGAGAAAGATCTTACCCTAATGAAAACCAGATTCAAAAGTTTTACGATAGATGTTAATGAACCAAGCTGAGAAATAAAAACGGAAATCATTTATAACAGTCTTATATATATATATATGTGTGTGTGTGTGATAGCTGGCCACTCGTGTTCGAGGATACCCGTTAAACTAAGGAAATTTAGCCAATCCCTAATAGCAGACTCTCGCTCACGCACATTTTGTTTGTTCAACACCACAGAGCCAAACCTGTGGTTTATAAATTACTATAGATAGCAGACCTTAGACACAGTTTCTGGGAGAATTTATGTTAATAGAAAATATTATCGATTTAATCTTATCAAATCTAGAATGGTCGACAATCTGAATTATACCATTGTTATCAGACCCTTGGTCAAATGACTTTTTTATTCAGAATATAAAATGAGTTCATTTAAAGACGGCACCAAGGGTTCCGTTTACCCAATTTTTCTTACATCCGTGGTATGGTTTTTAGCACTTTTAAAAAATCCTCCTCCTCCAGACCGATAAATCTACTCCCAGACAAATCGACCATGGAGAGATTCGAACACGGGCATCCTTATAACCACTCTATTGAATATATATATATATATATATATATATTATATATATATATATATATATATATATATATATATTTAAATTTGACCGTTAAATGGCATCACCTTGATTAACTTGAAGTTGGTGCTAAGAAAATTGGCAACGACGGAATAAAAAAAAATATTTACGTAAATAGATAAAATCACAATCCTTGAAAACGAATGTAGATACATTCGAAAGTACTCAAAAAATAATATTACATAAACTTAAATATGAACTTTGGAAAATTTACCAATCACATAAAACATCTAACTCGGAAATTTGAAAAACCTCTTAAAAATTTTTATAAGCAGATCTTGACGATATTATTCAGCCAAAAGAACAAATCGTAAGATCATATATATATATATATATATATATATATATATATATATATATATATATATATATATGATCAATGGAATAATTTCCGTTCTTATTTCTCAAATGTGGTTCATGAAAAAATTTCGAAAAAACTTTTGAATCTGGTTTTCATTAGAGTAAGATCTTTCTCATCAAATCATTTTGCAACAATCGAAAATAATAATAATTATTATATATATATATATAGCATCTTGAGTATGGGTATGGCAATAAACTACATCCAGAAGCAAGGACTCTGATCAGGTCGAGGAGCGAAGAACCACCTCTTAATTGCTGGTGTTCCCAGGTCCATCCTGAACCGGGGTGGTAACACCTGTTAGGCTCCCAGCTCTGGGAAAATAGTTGACTCCCAAAATTGGGTCAAAACACTATGAAAGTGTAAACATAGGTTTGAATACCAGCAATACATTTTTGTAAAAAGTCATTTGAATAGTTGGAAATTAGAGCTATCAGGGAAACAGGAAAAGGGAAGGGAGTTCCACAGGCGAGAGGTGAGAGATATGAAGCTATTGGAGTAGAAAAGACGGCTACATTTAATAGTTTCGACAGTGAAAGGGTGAGAGCGGGATGCCAGCCTCGTAGGGCGCTTGAATTCATGAAGTCTGGGAACCAGCGAATGCAGCTCCTCGGAACAATTACCATGAAAGTATTTGTAAAAAAGACACAGAGAGGCGACGGTGCGTCTGTGAGAGAGCGACTGTAGACGAAATGCCATATCAGGGCCAAATATTGCATATCCGCCTCTGGATCTTATCGAGAACCCCGAGGCAAACAGAAGGGGCTCCAGCCCATATATGGCAGCAATACTCCATGCAAGGGCGAATTGTTGATTTGTAGATCTGAAGGATCGATTCCGGGGAGAAAAATTTCCTGGCGCGGCACAGGGAGCCAACTTTCCTTGCGGTGGACGAAGCAATAGTCAACGTGAGACCGAACAGCCGCAGAGAGGTCCTCTCGAGAAGTTGAGCGTCAGACATTCTAATGGATGGCAGGGAAGGATCTCTGTGGTGATTAATAGAGAGCAGTTTTGTTTTTGAGGCATTAAAGTTGACCAGCCAATTCCTGCCCCAGTTCACAACCGATTGGAGCTAGTAATATTAAGCTTCACACTTTTATTTCTGTTATTAAATTTTTATATCTACAAAAAATATTTTCAAATATTAGTGAATATACAAGCTCTTGTAATCTTCAGATGCAAACGCGTTCTGCCCGTTATGAAGTTCGCGTTCTCATGGCGATGATTCAAAATTGTACCTTAAAACTTGTTTATTTATTTAATATATAATCGTTCTCCCGTCGAGATTCGACGTATGGGGGTCAAGCAGATCAGTTTCCAGGAAACCGACAGCCCGCCACTGGCAAATAAGATTTGATTATAGTGGTGAAGGCCTCGTGCAGGACCATCCACACTTTTTGAAGGGACGAATACAGGGATATATATATATATATATATATATATATAATGATTTGAGTTCCTGTTCTTAAAATTGAATGTTTCTTATTCTTGCATTACGTTGGCATTGACGTAGGTAAGCGCACGAAACGGAAGCGTTTTGTGAGCTGAATCTGTCATCTTGTGTGGTTAGACGTCAACATACGTGCATTTAGTCAGTCATGAACTCACGCGTCCGTAATTTCAGTCCTTGTTGAACGCACACATAACCACCTGCACTCTATTCGGGGTCATACACGGGAAATCGTATGGGGTTGTCTGCCTCTAAGCAGCGCGCTATAATCACAGAGGTGCGTGGCTCAGAGTAATTACATTTGCCTTTTAGATCACCGTTTCTGGCCCCATCCGCCAAAGCTTTGCTTTGTCTCTTGCACAACAGAAAAATCAGGAATTGCGATCTGTTGACGAATTTCTCGATTGTTCCTAGCGGCTCCTCAAATATTTACAAGAGTTTTTCTGGCAAATTACTTCAACGCATCCCTTAGCAAGGCATCTTTCTTCCGTTCCGCTTTTCCTTTTGATTACTTTCGCAATCATTCCCAAGTTCTATCTCTTCACGATTTTCTGCTATTCTCTCTCTTTTACGATTAATTTCTCTCCTTCCTTTCTTCTACATGTTTATTAAGGGACCCCGGTGTGTGTACAAGAATCATTGTTCACTCAGCAAGATCATTATCATTCATTTTAATTATCTGGTTATGGTTAGCCTGGCACAAGGCTGCTCGTATTGAGAGAAGATCTGATTTATTACAGAAAAAATGGTTTGTCAAACTAACGACAGCATTCTTTAAAAGAAATCTAAAAAAATCGTCCTTCACTCGTGTAAATATTTGCCTCAGACTATCACTTCCATCTGGCACCGTGTTTCCCAACATGAGGCCCACGCCCCACGAAGGAGAATTTGATTTTTAAGAGGGACATTTTGAATGAATTATTAACGGTTAACTTTTTCTAGTGATACTCTCTGAGTATAAGTGAGTGTACGAGTTAATACATATTGCGCATGTGCACGTATATTTTTCTAACAAGATTTCTCGAATATTCAGGCCGGTAGATGTAAATAAATCAATATAATGTTTAATAAATAAATAATAACAGAGCATCTACTCAAATATGAGTATCCATTTAAAAATAACGTTTAAACAAATAAATTAAAAATTTTCAGATTTAATCTATTTTCTTTAAAAGTTATCTTTGTTTACGTTAGGACCCAAACAGATCCTAGACGTATATTTCGAGAATCAGGAAAGATGTGTTTTCAAAAGCACATACATAAAAATATATGTGTATATATGTGTTTCATGTGTAATTACGTATGTATAATATATATATATATATATATATATATATATATATATATATATATATATATATAAAGGAAAAAAGACAATAGGAAAATTGTAGTTTTAGCGACGCGTTTCGTCCAATGTGGACTTTTTCAAGGCAGAAAACGAAATGAATTTATTGAAAGTATCTACAAACAAGGAACAAAATGGCGTTACCAAAAAGAAGAATTCAGAAACGCTATTGTATATTCATATGGTCAACTGAAAAATTACGTCAATTGCTTTATGTTTGAAGAGAATATAATAAAGTAATTGACGTAATTTTACAGTTTTCAAGCCTGAATTTTTAATATTATTATTTACTGAAACATCATCATCATTATTATTGATGTTGCTTTTGTTGTTGTTGTTGGTGGTGGTTTCGGTAGTAGTGTTACTACTACTACTACCCCAGTATACTACAAGGAATTAACGCAATACATTGATGGCGCCATTTTTTCTGTACCAGTTGATCAACCCAACTTAGATATACCTTAAACACTTTCACCATTAATCAGTTGGAAAACTACACATAAAAGGAAATACTGGTCATATTAGACCCTTTTATGTCCAACAGTAGGGGTAGCTTCCTTTTTATATACAGTGAGCTTTATGTTCAACTGCAGGGGGACCTTGATTTTAATAAGAACACTTCCGTTTGCAACATTTTAAAAGTTTAACACACTTTTTAGAAATATTTACTCACTAGGTTAACGGAAAAATTGGCAAAATATGATATTTTAACCTTTTCTATCTGACTCTATTAAAACTACTTAATGAGTACATTAGAACTTCAGTAAGCACAGGTTTTTAAATCTGTTTTTTTTTCAATACAAATTACTGATAACCAAACTATTGTCATTCAATCATCACCGATGGATCCATAAAAATTCACCAATCATGATCAACGGATATTCCCCCAGTTGGGAGGATACGTATATTGAGCGCCTATTGGAACTTAAGCTCCATCCAGATCTCAAGTGAAACTCATACGTACAATCCATCACCATAGCGGCTGAAAAAAATGGTTGGTTTTCAGTATTGCTTCAGTCTTTTATGGAGAATTAATATTACATAGAATTGTTGTGTTTCGTAAGCTTTTCTTTATCTTTTGGAACACATATTTTGCTATTCTAATGCACCTTCAGATTTTTGTGTCACATATTTCCTCATCTGCTATAACAATTCTCCGATAGTTAAAATTCTGTTCTTGCTTCATTTTGACATCTCCATTGGGGCAGTTTTAGTTTTGTGTCTGCCATCAACATGATGGCAACTGCATATTTTATTTTCTTAAGTCTATGTTCACCAATAAAAAAAAAACTGATAGGACGTACATATCCCACTAGGATCGAAAGATTTAATACAATTTTGTCTACATATTTACGTTATTACACGAAATGACTTCGACGGAATAAATCCTATCAATCTGTAAAAAGACAACACTTCATCAGACCCCATAGACTGACGCTACACAATCACAACATTGAAAATTTCGAAAAGTAGTAACAACAGAAATAGCAAACCGATGTCTAGAATAGAAAGTAAGGTGATCTAAAAGATTTCCACCTTTTATTTTTGGTTCCTCCTTGGAAAATTATAATTTTAGGGGGAAAATTAATAGCGATTAGAAGGATGCATTTTTCATATGTGAGGGCCAGAAAACCTTTAATCTCCCGATCTGCCGGATGTAGTTTATCATCATACCGAGGACTTAAATGGTGTATACTATTGTTAACGGTATATAAGTTGCTGAGATCCCAAGATGTTTTTAATCTTAGAATGAATCCAGTACCTTGTGGCAGTGTTCATAACTAATATTTTGAAGGTTATTTTTACTTTCATGATAAGTATTTTTAGAGGCGTTTTGCAGTTTCCTTTTTGTTGGGGGGCTATCGCATTTACGTTCTTGATATATATGTTCCATGGTCGAAGCCGTTACATTTTTATTCTGTTTTAAATTGGATCCTTTACTGGATTTTTGTTAATGCCTTTTGATGGATGGCAGAGGATCTTAAACAGAGATGGCAATGTAAAACAAAGCTATATAAAAATACTGGGCCACAAAAGAAAATTTTATCTTTCGGTCCTTTTCTTAAGTTAAAAAAGATGCTTTTTTTTGCAGAAAATGATCTTTATAATTACAGAAATTACAAAACTTCCAAGTATAGAGCCTGTTATTAATGTTGTTGCCTTTGACTCGAATAATTGTCACAATTCGATGTAGTATTAAATGGAACAAGGTTTAATTTTCCCATTCCCATTCTCTAAGGGGTTTGGTGGATTGCATGGAGATTGGAGATTGCATGTTTTTCGTAGGAGCACTTGTTTCTTCATTTCCCACCACAATGTTTCAATTATATTGAGATCAGAACTTTGTGGAGCCGAGTCTTCCAAATTTTAAACATCTTCATCCAAAAGAAACCTATGCATTAGAATGTAACTATTTTTACATTTATCACTAAAATTACTCTTTTCTACTTTCCAGAAACCGATGTTAGATGTTCTTTTGACCAATTCAAACTTCTATTCCCATGTGTTTTGATTAATGATGTTTTTGCCGTTATATGAATGTTCAAGTTGTTTTTTCGTATTACTCTGCTCCACTGCATCAACTGAAACTTCACTGTTAAGACAGCATTCCTGCCCCACTTGTCTGGCTGTTAATTCTGGATTGCCTACAGACGCTATAACAATCTTTCTTTATCTCTTATCTAACAATTGATGTCTTCCGGTTTTCTTTGCACTTAAAACATTTCCAGTATTAGTAAACGTCTTCTGGATGGTTTGAACACTGTTTCTGGAGATTCTGAATCGCCTGTCTATATCTAGTTGAGTGTCTCTTTAAATTCACAACCTTCATCTTTGTTTTAACATAAATGTTAGCCTTGACACGAGCGTAAAAAAAGCAAGCAAGGTATCTTACACTGATATTAATAAGAAGAAATAGTTCATACTTAGAAATTTTCAAATTAATATGACTTTATCAGCTCAGATCTTTCGTTGGCCCAATAATTTTGCATGGTGTTTTTTCAGCTTCAAGCTGCTTGAAGCACTGTGTTTTTTATCATACGGTGCCTAAGAAAATATAACACATTATTTTCTAATCTTGAAGGTTCAAGTTTAACTTCTTAAGAAAATAATGGTGTATAATGATTTTATGTAGTTGTCCTAAAACATTTGCACGCTAGTTTAATCAAGATGCTAACTTTGCACACAACCGAGAACAGAAAAGGTTGGAAGAAAATTCTCATTAATATAAGAGAAATTTTGCTGATTTCAGAAAGTTAATTTCTCGAAAAAAGTTTAAAAAAGAAAAGATTTTGCTGATTACAACCGACAGAAATACTCTTCGGTCAATGAATTCAGAATTTTTCATATCTGGAAACAGCACACTTTATTATTTTTTAAGAGTGTGAGTTCAATACCCGGTTAAGGCAGTGGAGATCTTGGAGAGGGGAATTAACAAGAGATAACAGATAACTGACATCCATTAAACATGGCACATGGAACTAGAACAGTCTACTCCAGTGAGCGAAATAAAGGATTCAGTTCGGCATTCCAACCACCTGAAGAAGGCCGAAGATTATGACGGCCGAAACATTTTAATAAATATGGCGTCAAAGATGAGGACAATAGTGTAGCTAACTTTATCATTTAAATTATCTTTTACTGACACAGACACGAACAAGACGTTACAGGTTTTAACGGGTTTAATTGTACAATACCGGTCATTGTATTCCTGACGTAATAGTGATGAAAATGGTTGAAGCTTTTGAAAATTGTCAATTTGGTGTCACTCTGTGGGAGAATATTTATAAAACTATAAAATATTTATAAAAAAATCAGTTCGGTCCTTACGTTGCTTTACATTTGTGCTTGGAGTATGTTAAATATCTACTTCTAACCAGAGAATAACACAACAACACGCCTTTTTAAATTGATGTAAATTTTAATGGTTTTCAAGCTTTTACCTCTAATATAACTACTACAGTGATTTCGCCTAATACTGGATCACTCTCGATTGATACTTTGTGTCATACTTAATAAATAACTACTCGTTAAACTGAAATTGTAATAAGAACAATATGACCTTGATGAATGTCAATGAGGCAAAGAATTGCTTCATATTAAATGCGTTATTTCCTTTTGTTGAACACATACACATCATTGAATCAAACTGGATAACAATTCCTTCCTTACTTACTTCCTTTTTAAAATTAATTTCTTCTTTTATTCTTTTTGACTTTTATTTGTCCGTAGACTCGTTTTCTTCATTCTTTGTTTTCTTTCAATCTTTTTTCTTTGCAAATTCTATAGCATATTCCCCTTTTATACTTCCCGCTTTTTATTTTCTTCCTTTCTTTCTATTCACTCTTTTTTTTGCTCTTTTCTTCCCAACTTTTTCGTCATTCTTTCTTGTTTCTTTCCCTCCCTCTTTGGCCTTCCTTCAATTTATCTAAAGTAATTACGTGAATTGACTCATTTCTTAATTCTTTCCTCTTAAATTTATTTCCTAGATTTATTTATTTTTTTCTTCTTCAAATTAATTCTGTTCTGTCTCGTTTATTTTTATTTTTTTTTCCGTTCATTTTCTCTGCCCTTTCTTCTCCGGTTCTACTTTTCAATTCCCTTTGCCGTTCACATCAAACGTCAAACGATTACTTTCCATGGCGATGGGGTAGTATAAAATACACGGACGGATTTTAAAAATCCCAAACAAGAAGATTATGAAAGAAAAAAAAATGAATTAATGAAACACAAAGTTTGAAGTGAAGACGGCATTGAGGAAAGCAGAAAGACGAAAGGACGGAAAGCCACAAGCGAATAAAAAGCGAGCAAACAAATAGAAAAATAGATCAGACATAAAAACAAATGAAGGGAACGACATAAGAAAGAAAGAAAGGTAGAAAGAGAGGTAAAGAAAGAAAGAAAGAAAGAAAGAGAAAGAAAAAAGAAATAAAGAAAGAGAAAGAAAGAAAAAAAAAGAAAGAAAGGTAGAAAGAAAGAAAGAAAGAGAAAGAAAGAAAGAAAGAGAAAGAATGAAAGGTAGAAAGAAAGAAAGAAAGAAAGGTAGAAAAAGGTAGAAAGAAAGCGAAAGAAAGAAAAAAGAAAGAAAGGTAGAAAGAAAGGTAGAAAGAAAGAGGAAGAAAGAGAAAGAAAGAAAGAAAGGTAGAAAGAAAGAAAGAGAAAGAAAAGAAAGAAAGAAAGAAAGAAAGAAAGAAAGAAAAAAGAAAAGAAAAGAAAGGTAAAAAAAGGTAAAAAAAAGAAAGAAAGAAAAGAAAGAAAGAAAGAGAAAGAAAGAAAAAGAAAGAGGAGATGCAAATATAAAGCGTCCTGCAAAATTGTAGAAAGCGAAGAAATAAAGACAAAAAAGATACTGAATACGAAGAAATCAACGTCTATAGATGGAAAAAGAAATAAAAGAAAGAAAGAAGCTGCGTCGTAGCCAAGATAGTTGCGCAATTTCCACTCTTGCGAGCGTAAGGTCCGTGTTCGAGTAGGTCAAGATTCGAATGTTGCTTTACACTTTCGACAAATATTCGCAATATATTCTTTCTAGCGTGAATCTCTTTCTTATTTGGCTCTGCACCATTAAGCTGAGTAAATAGGAAGAAAGAAAGAAAGAAAGAAAAAAGAAAGAGTGAAGAAGAAAAATTGAAATAAAAGTAAACAGATAATATGAGGACTCGAAAGAAATAAAAAATCGAAGAAAAAAATAAAAAGAAAGAAAAACTGTATAAATAAATAATAAAAAATTAAACAATACAGATGAAAGAAAGAAAACATATCGAGTATAGAAAGAAAGAATGTAAAGAAGGTAAGGAAAAGAAAAACAGGAAGAATAGAAAGATGTAATAAAAAGGAAAGAAAGGAAAGAAAGATGTAATAGAAAGAAAAAAAAGGAAAGAAAGGAAGAATAGAAAGATGTAATAGAAAGAAAAAAAAGGAAAGAAAGGAAGAATAGAAAGATGTAAAAGAAAGAAAAAAGGAAAGAAAGGAAGAAAGGATCTAAAGATAGAGGAGACAAAAGAGAAAATGACGAAGTTACAAAGTTGAACAGAAGATAAAAGGAAATAACTGAAAAAAAAATGAAATAAAGAAACGAAAAGAAACGGCCGAAACGAAAATGCGAAAAATAAAAAAAAAGAAAAGATTTATGGAAACGTGAAAGACAATTGTTTAGTTAAAGTGGCCAATTGAAAAGCAAAGAAAGGATGGGAGCACAGAAAGCCGGAAGGAAAAAATAAAAATAAAATAAAAACAATTGAATATGCGCAGAATAAAGAGAAATTGAAAGAGTTGAATGATTTAGTTTCTTTTTTCCTTTTTAAACCTGTTTTTTAAATTCCTCCAGATTGGATTTCAAATGAAAATGAGTCTTTAAGAGGCTTTACTTTTGATTCCATTTGCTAAAAAGTACGCAGAACGGCGGTTTTCGTTACCATGGCGACTGTTATGGTTGTCAAAAGATTTTTTCTTCTATGTTTCTTGCTTGTTGTGGCTTAGGAAATATTTTTCATTTTTTTTTTTTCTTAATCTTTCTTTCGGCTTCAGTTTTTATCGTCTTGGAAAACGCAAGTTGATAAATGCAATTGTACTGGAAAGAATTTCGGACATTTTTTCAAGTCATCGTATTCTGTTGTAGGGTAAACGCAGAGAAAGAAAGACGGCGGGAAGGTGGGAGCGGGAGAGAGAGAGAGAGAGAGAGAGAAAATCAAAGAAAGGTAAAGACTGTAAAAGAAAGGAGATGAACCGAAAGAGAAATTTTAAAAAAAATGAAAGGGAACTAAGAAATGAGAAAGAATGAGAAGTCGTGCAAAAAAGAGAATTAAAGAAGTTATGTATAAAAATGAGATGAAAAAAAGAAAAAAGAAAAAAGTAATAAAAATGGAGAGAACATAAAAGAGAAAGACAGATTTGAAAAAGAAAGGAAGGAAAAAGAGATTAAAAATGGGAAATAACTAATAAAACGTGGGAAGATTTTAGAAAAGATTGAAAGAAAAGAAAAGGAAAGAAAGAAAGAAAGAAAGAAAGAAAGAAAGAAAGAAAGAGAAAATGATAAAAGAAGAAAGGGATAAAACTGTATAAAATGCTAAAGAAAGAAGGAACACACGGGGGAAGAAGAGAAGAAAGAGATTAAAATGAAAGCAGTTATAGAACGTGGGAAGTCTTGCAGAGAGATTGAAAAAAAGGGAGAAAGGATGAATGAAAAAGAGATAAATGAAGATAGGAAGAAGACAGCATGAAAAGTTTAAAGAAAACGAGAAAAATAAGAATAGAATTTAGGAAATTTTAAAGAATATTTACAATAAACAGTTAGAAAGAAAAAAGAAAGAAAGAAAAAGAAAGAAAGAAAAAGAGAGAAAAAAGAAAGAAAGAAAAAAGAAAGAAAGAAAAAAAGAAAGAATGTAAACACAAGAGAAGAATAAAGCATTGGAGTCACTGATGATAGCAGAAAGGAAAAAAGAAAAAAAGAAAAATGGTAAATAAAACGGGATTAAAGAAAGGAAAGAAAGGTAGAAAGAGACAAACAGAAAAGAAAAGTAGTAAATGCGAAAGGAAAGATAAGACAGAAAAAAAGAATGAAAAACGAGAGGAATAAAGAAAAGAATGAAAGTGAGAGAGAAAGGAAATAAATATGACAAAAAGAAAGAAAGACAGGAAAAAGGAATGAAAAGGAGAGGAATAAGGGAAAGAATGAAAGTGAGAGAGAAAAGAAGTAAATATGAGACAAAAAAAGAAAGACAGGAAAAAGAAGAGGAAATTGAGAGAAAGAAAACAGAATAAAGAATGAAAAGAAAAGGAATAAGGGGAGAAAAGAAAGTGGGAGAGAAAGAAAGTAAATATAAGAAAAAGAAAGAAAGGCAAAAGAAAAAAAAAATAATATAAGAAAGAAAGGAATTAAAAAAAGGAAAGAACAAAGAAAAAAGGATTACAAAAAAAGGAAAAAAAAGTAACAAAAAAGAGAAAAAGGAACAAAAAAATGAAAGAATAAAATCTAAAATCGGTAAAAAATGTCGATAAATATTTAAGAAAAGAACAAAAAGAAAAAGAAATAAAACACAAACAAGTAAAAAAAAAAAGTGAAAAAGGTTTCAAAATGGCGGACAAAAAATAATACTAAGCAGAGAAATGAGAACCTATATAATCAAAGAGAATTTGCAATTACAATTAAGAATTTCCCATCAGGAACCGCTTCAAATACCTGAAGTCAACGAAATTACTTCATCTATCGATCAACATTATTTCGATAAAAACGATTTAACTAGGTATTGTTGCTTTGATTAGCAACCAGGAAGAACTGATGCGACAATTCTTTTTTTTTTCACATGACCCACGCGATCACTCACTTCTTCAATACTAATCAATCAAGAGCTTAACGTATCGCCACAAATAATTAGATGTTGAGATTAACACATGTTCTTATAAATGTATTTATTGATATGCAACTCGAAAGAATAGATATTAAGATGTATCAATTCACTGATTCACATGCTGATCGATAAACACATAGACATCATCAGAGAACACATTCTCCCCTTTAGCTGAATGTG
This sequence comes from Acanthosepion pharaonis, assembly GCA_903632075.3. Classification (NCBI taxonomy): domain Eukaryota; kingdom Metazoa; phylum Mollusca; class Cephalopoda; order Sepiida; family Sepiidae; genus Acanthosepion; species Acanthosepion pharaonis. The sequence continues at coordinate 455,098 of CAHIKZ030001365.1, read as the reverse complement.
CACTCACATGACCCAATTCACTACAGAGTTCACGGTTATCGGTAGCTCGGTTTAAACATCCAAGTTTGAGTAGTGTCCATTTGAATATATTGTTAATGTCACCTTCTCTGGGATCCCCTGCTTTTTTTCAGCAACCATTCTTTCAATCCATATTCTCTTAAAATCCCTTTTTGTTTTGTTCGATGTAATCCTATAATTTAAGGGTTTTACTCATTCTTTAGTGGACAACTGGAGTCAGACCAGTTGTGACCAGAAGGGTTTGTATACTTATGTAGCCTTTTAGGTGATTTTTGGTCATGAGTTGTATCATGTGATTCTAGAAGGTTTCCACTTTTTAATAAGTGTTGTATTCCTTTTTGTTTGTTAATCATTTCACCCCATGCAAGGCAATAAAGCCACTAGGACGCACGTGGTTACTGAGTGTTAGAGAATATGAGAAAAAAACTTAAGGATAGAGGATAATAGAAGAACATGAATTAGGAAGACAGAAGATAACGATTGACATTGCATTGAATTTTTTTTTTAACTCAACTCTTCAAGTATTGATTCACTACTGCTGTGACCTGATACTGAACTCACAACTCTTTGGGTCTAGTGACTGAATCTAACCAACGTCTTTTTCCACTGGAGAGTTGAGTTAAAGGGAAATAACTGAGACACCCGAAAGAGGCATGGCACGTGGAACTAGAACAATCTACTCCGGTGGACGAAATAAATGGTTCGATTCGAAATTCCAATCACCTGAAGAAGGCCGGAGCGTACAACGGCCGAAACGTTGTGAATATGTCAATGAAGATGAGGATCACAGTCCGAATAATGTAACTAATGGAAGTAATCATAATACCTCATCTCCGAGTTATAGACAGATGGTCCAATACCTTTTCCAAGAAATGCTATAGCAGTTCGAAATGGAAGCTGTGGGTAGTCAATATTGTCTACGCCATGAAGTACCCGAACCATTGTTGTTTTTATGGTTTAGACATTCAGATATTACCCGGTTTATTTAGTTAATAACGCAGATATCATGATGTAAGTCTAAACCAAGTGCAAAGGTCAGGTAATATTTGGCGGCCATGTTCTCCTTTTAAAAAAATTGATTTCATCTGATTTACGAAACAAATATCAATCAATTTGGAAACTATCAGAATATTTGAAGTAGTCTCCTTTCCAATAAATTTCCTTCTTCCATGAAATTGTTTATTATTATTCTACATATAGAAAGGTGTATGAATGTTAACATGCGAGCAACGGAGAAATTTACAAGAAATTAGAAACAAAAAAAGAACACTTATATATCGAATCAGAAAGATTAGTATTGAAATTTCTGGGACACATTATGAAGAAAGAGAAATTAGAGAATTTGGTAACTACTTCTTAGAACACAGAGGATATGAAGTCGTGGAGAGCCATGATCGCTCAGGTTCTGGAAGAGCCACGGCACATGAATGACGAAGAAAGATCGGTAAAATACATTAGAACTTAGCCAAGCGCAGTTTCAATTATCCGCGGCTGACCCAGTCAGCAAAAGTTATTTTGTTCAAAATAGTTATTAAACCTAAACTACGATGCAAAATAATTTCATTACAGTAAAACATAAATAAAAAGAAGCAAATATATATATATATATATATATATATATATATATATATATATATATATAGACAACAATCTTTAATAATAACAATATTTTGGAAAAGAAAAAATAGAAAATCTTCTCGAGGCTATCAAAGTCTGAATCATCAGATTCTTAAGAGAAAACCCCAATTAATTTTAAAAAGTTTTGTTTATTTATATTTTCATATTTCGTTTGTTTCCTAATTTAATATATTTCTTCTTGGGGGGAGATGAGTCCCCTGCGTCATCAAATGGGCTTCCGGTGTATAGTTAAATGTGTACTGATTAAAAAAATTAGGACAATTCAATTAAAATTAATGAGAATATATTTTATTTTATTTTCGATAATATTATGTTGTTTTTTCTCTCTCGTAAAAACAAGATAAATGATAGAAAAAAAATCCCTGAAATTTTAATTATATATAGATCCTTATTATCCGCGGATTTTAACACCCTCAAGGTCTCCTGGGACATATCTACCGCGGATAACGAGGATATATTGTAGTTATTGTATTTATCATGTAAAGACTGCGTTTCAGATGTTTACTCTAACTTTCTTGTTAAAGTCAATATTTGAAGAAAAAGTGTGTAGAAGTATTTATACGAGGGAGCGGCCCGACCAAAGAGCTCTTCTCCTAAAACTTCCGATGGTTGTTCCTTTCACACTATTTACATTGTTCGGACTGTTGTCCTCATCTTTAGTGTCATACTAGCAGCATGGCCCGGCGTTGCTCGTGCTTGATTCAAAAAAAGGAAAACGACTCGTACAGCAATCGCTATCACTTGACTTAAAATATTTTTTTGCCCTTCCTTGACTTTAAAGGAGTGCCCTTTTCCGTGCTGATGTTGCTACATGCCTTACTTCTTGCCTATCTCACACTGCGAATTTTTTTTCTAAGCTCTATACTAAACATTAAATCTGTTACGAAAAAAGAACTAAACAAAATGAACACAAAACGATCAGCTTTAAAAAGGGACTCGTAACTGGAAAAAGCGAATGAAAAAAGAATGTTAACAGCAAATACTTTTTCACACTGTTATAGTACCTATTCTATTGTAATGAACTCTTCCACAGCTAATAAGGAGTAGTAGCAGTGGCCCGTGGGGCTCAGTGGTGTTGAGCGAGTCAGTCGATATCGGACATTGAAGTACCAACCATCACAACTAAATTGCCGCGTCATTAACTCTTATTTTCCAAGTTCCTAACGTTTTGTACGTCGAACCTAATTTAGGACGACTTATAGAAATACAAGCCTCCACTGTGAAAACTACTCCACAACACACACCCAACACAGTTCTGCGGAATCAGAATCAACGTTGAGTTTAAGAAAGCGAATGAGCCAATTGGAGTAAAGTGCCATGCAGATTTAAATTTTTCCCACTTGTGATGAATGCAGCTAACGATTTTTTTTGCATGCTAGTTAACATTCGTGTCAGTCAGCTGTTGACTCTCACGCTGGCCAATAGAATCTTCCTGCCTATTCGTGGCAGCCAGCTATAGGCTCTCACTTTGGCCAGTAGAAAACTACATGAAAACTGCCGTAGAAGCATGAAGAAATCGATTATTTTCACTATCGATGGGAGTTGGGAAATGCAAAGTCGATGTTGGCCTTCCCGCTAACTTGGAGCATGTGCATGTAAATTTTGGTGCAAATCCGTCGAAGATTGCGGCTGTGCGCTCGTTACACACACGCACACATCCTTCCTTTTATAGATTGAGATTCACGATGTTTTAACTGCTGTACGCTCCGACCATTTTCAGGTGATATGCAGCGGAATTTTGAATCGAACCCTTTATTTTGTACATGGGAGTAGATTTTTCTATTTCCCCGTGTCATGCCTTATTTGTTTTTTGCTGTCACAGTTTTAATTAATTCCCTTTAGTAACTCAACTCTCCAATTTTTTTTCCCTCTGATGTGGTCAGGTATTAAACTCACAATTCTTTGGGTCAATTCATTATTTGGATTACTCGACCAGCGCCTTTATCCACTGGGCCAAATAAAGGGTTCTGTTCGAAATTTTAACGTATGTCATCTGAAGAAGGTAGGAGCTTAGAACAGCCGAAATGTTGCGAATATGGAAATAAAGATGAGGATAAATAAACTGAACGGTATAAATAGTTACAATACCTCATCTCAGAAATATAGACAGATGTTGTTGCTTCGTTCAGATTTGTGTAAGGATGTTGTAGCGAGAAGTTTTTTAGCACTCCTTTGTATATTATGTTTGGATATAAAGAAACAAATATGAAATTGAAGTATAGAAAAATGAATGAAATTTAACACAACAGACTAAAGAAGCAATCAGAGTAAAGAAAACGTCGAATGGTAATGCTGAGATTAACCGTTTCCACACAGAAAACATTAGGTATTCATTCACCGAATAGTTAGTGTTACTGTCGATTGAAATTTATAAAATTTTTATATAGCGAGTTTTTCTGTAAATTAGACTTTTCAAGTTCAATGAATGTTACAGCTCTTCCTAATACTGTTGGGATTTCCTTCCAGCATTTTTGTTTTTGGTAGTGTTGAAAGCTAACATCTTGATTATGTCATTATTTTCTCTCCTCTTTATATGCGCTATTCATTGTAGTTGTTGGAGGTGTACAAATGATGTGGCTTTTCTTAATTGTCAAGTCTCTTTGCTTCTGACTTTGTAACGACAGCCTATAGGGTCTGACGAAGTGTCGGCCTTAAGATTTATAGGATTTATTTGTCTGAAGCCATTTGTATCCAGTGATCTGTACAAATGGTTGTATACAGATGATAGACGAATTGAACGCCATACATGACATCCATATTAAATCCTATATCTCACGAGGTTATTGCTCGGATTCTCAGGTCAATATTTTTTTTATATCATCTTCCGGTGCAAGTGTGCCCAAGGAAGGAGAGAAAAGCTGAAAGAACCCTAATAAAATTGAATAGGAAAAATGAATCGGGGAAATAAAAAAATGGATAAAAAACCAAAAGGCTACAAGAGAAAATTTAAAATACGGCAGATAAAAGCGTTAGCGAATGAAACGAGGTTTGTTCAAATAAAGGAGGAATGACAAATTTGATGAATGAAAGAAAAGAGAATGAAAAAAAAAAGACGAAAATGAAAGATTACATGAAGTACAAAAGAACATTTGAAAAGGTAAGAATCTAATGAAGAATTCGATGAATGAAAACAAATTCGATGAGAATAATAAAAGGTATGAATAAAATAAAGGACACATGACCCAATGGATAAAGACGTTGGTTAGAACAAGTGACTAAACCCAAAATGTTGTGAGTTCAATATCAGGCCACAGCTGTAGTGAACCAAACATCGAGAGTTGAGTTAAAGGGAAATAACTGAAACATCCGGTAGTGGCACGTAGAACTAGAACAATCTACCCCGGTGGACGAAATAAAGGGTTCGGTTCGAAATTCCAATCACCTGAAGAAGGCCGGAGAGTACAACGGCCGAAACGTTGTGAATATGGCAACGAAGATGAGTCCGAAAAATGTAAATAATTCAAGTAATCATAATACCTCATCCCAGAGATATAGACAGACGTTAAAGAATGTTGATATTGATTTATTTGTTTTTTTACGGCTTATCAACTCTTTGTGGGTTATTTAAAGCCGGAACATATTTTAGATTGTAAGATCAATTCTTTTTATTTATTGCGAGTGGTTATTTCATTAACATTTTTTTAGATTAACAATGATTTTTCTATATAGAAATTTATTATTTAACCCATAGCTGGGTGCAACAAACGGGTTCTTACTTTTCCCAAAGGTATTTGTACGTAAGTAAATGCAACATAATCGACAAGAATTCGAACACAGCTCTCCGAATTTTCATCTCGAGCCGCTACCCATTACACCACCCGCATATGCAAGAATGATAAAAAAATAAAATCAGAAAGTGAAGTAACAAGGAATATCACAATCACAAATCTCGTTACCCGTTAGAGATGTTGGGGCATTACATGGACTGCTGTTATCGCAACAGCGGGTGGTTCGAGAACATATCTTTCTTCTGGTTGGTTATTAATTAAAATTTGTTCTTCGTGATTAATTTTGCATTCAGGGTTGTTCTCTTGGACTGGTTATCCTACCAAGAGTAAAAATCCCAATCCAATCTATTACTTGGAAGGGTTTGAATTAGAAACTTTCTTTCCACTAGACTGGTTCTCGAGCCTTTTACTGAGTAAATTTCAGTTTATAAAAAAAATGTCTCCCTGTATTTTATTTTTCTTGTAAGATATAAATCTGTCCATAAATGTGATGATTTTATATCTGACAAACATTTTTTTAACCAGACTATCTGGACAAACATTTTTTTAACCAGACTATCTGTATCCTCCACGAGAGACTAAAATATATCTCTGAACAAGCGTAGAAATCACAGCCAGCAATTCTCTCGGCTCGCTTAAGAAAATCAGTGACAATTACTTAGAAATGAAAAGGAATAGATAGGGATGAGAAAGAAAAAAAAAGAGGGAAGATTATTCGCTTGTCTTCACGATAAGAGCCGTGGAAAATTTATGGGGTTCCTTCGTAGAACTGCGGAAAAGCCGCTGGGAAAATTATTGGCGTCATTTTGCCGCATCGATTTTAGCAAGGAGTGCAGCACGTTCAATTCGCTCTTTCATTATTGTGCAAAAAAGTGGTTCACTAAGAAAGAAGCTCTTACAAGCACGAAAGTTCACGGAAATGTAGGATTTAACAATTTTACAGAGAAAATATAGGATTTATTAAACAGACGATAGATAGATGTAAATGGAGAGAAAAATATGAAATCTGACTCTAAATAATGAAGAAACGAATAGACATATAATGATAGATAGATAGATAGATAGATAGATCAGATAGATAATTAGATCATAGACAAATAGATAATTATAGATATATATATATATATATATAATATATATATATATATATATATATATATATATATATATATATATATAGATAAATAGATAATGATCATATATATATATATATATATATATAATTAGATATGATCAGACAAGATATAGATAATAGATAGATAATATATAATATATATATATATATATATATATAGATATAGATATGATCAGACATAAGATAATTAGCAGACATACATAGATAAATAGATAATGATCATATATATATATATATATATATATATATATATATATATATATATATATATAGAGAGATGTTCAGATCTAATAAAGAGATAAAATAGATAAATAATAATGACTGTAAAATATTGTATATATATATAACAAACATAAATAGATAAGATAATAAATAAAATAGATAATAAGAGATTTATAGACTGTAATTTGTAGAACGAACAAACAGATAATAAGATAATAATATAATAATGATTTATAGACATAATTATCAAACGCAGATAGATAATGATGATAGATAGATAGATAGATAGATAGATAGATAGATAGATAGATAGATGAGAACCGACTTAGATAAGTTGCGTGCGGGATGTTGCGAGCAAGTCTCGTGAAATTTACTGCAGACTTTGCAACCTGCTGAGTTGAAGTTAATTTAAAACAGATTCATTTTGGCCGACTCTCCTGACCCTCGATTTGATGTCGGTATTTCCCTGCAGTAAGCAATGCGTGTCTCCCCGGAACTTGACATGTATGGTCACCTATCATTGCATCCAGCTACTTACATTTCCAGTACGTACCAGAGGCGCTAACCACAACTACACACTTCAATTTCCTAAGGAAAAAAAAACCCTTTCTCTTGTTTGCGAGCGTTTAAACAGCGTGATATATTATTCCCATTTTGTTTTCTTGGTCTATATCATCCGTTCATCGTTACCTCAATGTTCATCGTAGACCGATTATCTCTGTTTTTATTCTATTTTTCTGAAAATAGAACTTTTTTTCTAGATTTATTTAATCAGTGGTTAATTTTATTCATTTTTCTTAAATACTTATAAAAAATATTCCTTATTCATACAATCATCCAATCTTTTTCTTCGTCATCTTATATTTATTTTCTATCGTTTTGACTGTTTTTATTCATTCACTTAATTAACCTTCAAATATTCTTTCATTCAGTTTTTGCTTCACTTTCAGTTTCCCTGTCTTTTTTATTTTCTATTTATTTCATTCACTATTGTTTCATAAGCTCAGTCATTTGGTACTCACACCTTAAAAAATATTTCTTCAGTAATTGATTTCTATGCGGATAAATTAACGTTTATCAACACATAATCGACGTCTCGATTTCAGATTCTGACGAAAATACTTTCATTCAGTTCGAAGTAATGCAGTCAGGGAAGTTTTCACCCCATCTTCCTCCAGATATGAAATAGCAGAACAAATTTTTAAGTATAACGTACAGACGGAGTCGGTTATTTCTAGGGGTAAAATATTAAAAAGTTTGTATAAAAATGTTTGTATTACAAGCATGTGATAAAAGTTCTAAATATTGGTATTAAAATACTTTCTGTAGATATGTGTTGATGAAATATTTAAATAAAAACATCCAGTAAATGTTTGACAAGGCAATTCTAAAAGAACTGGACGTCCTACCGGGATTTGTCATTGACAGCCACAATCTTAACGCAGATGACATAATACTGATAGCAGACATGGAAAAGAAATTATAAAACCTACAGAAGATAGGGAAGGAGAGCGAGAAGAAGGGACTAAGCATAAACTACAAGAAGACCGAATGTTTAGTCATTAGGAAAAAGATGAGCACAAAATGCGATTTACAGGTCGGGAACGCTAAAATCAAGCAGGTGCTGAAGTTTAAATATCGAGGAAATGTTTTGGTGGAGAACGGCAAGTGCGACGCTGAGATCCGAAGAACTATTGGGATGGCGAAGGACGCATTCCAAAATCTGAGCAGAGTATTACGAGACAGGAGGATTTCTTTGGTAACAAAGAAAAGAATACTGAGCTCCTACGTGACATCTGACCCCCTTTACGGCAGCGAATTTTGGACAGTCTCATCAAAATTAAGAAGAGACTCTAGGCAGTGGAGGTATGGTTCTACAAAAGGATGCTAAGGATATCATAGACCGAGCGTGTGAGCAACGATGAGGTTTTTGAAGAGAATGCAAACAAGGAGGAATCTTATACTTAACATCAGGGAGAGGCACATAAAATTTCTGGGACATGTAATGAGAAAGGAGGGCTTGGAGAATCTGATACTCACAGGTCGAATAGAGGAAAAGAGAGACAAGGGAAAGGAACGCATGACATACCTAGCAGGCTTAAGCAAGTGGATAACTGAATATGGCCTGGGTGGAAATAGTAAAGGGAAAAACTACAAAGCTACAATGGATAAGGAGAAGTGGAGAGTTATGATCGCCTACGTCCTGAAAGGACATGGCACATTAAAAGAAAAGATAAATACTTAGAGAAAGAAAGATAAATAATTCGCCCACCAATACTTGTATAAATGTCGCTTACTAGAGCCGGGTTTAACATCATCTTGGGTCAAATGTGTTCCATTGGCATCAGAAATTATAGTTACTTTCAGAATGTTTTTACGTCTGTTGGGTTTCAAGTCCATTTCGACGATCATATATACAATTCATTTGGGTACCTCTAGGTGGTGTAATGGTTAGCAAGTTTGTCTTGCTTAGAACCATTATGACTGAGTAGTGAGTTCGATCCTCACTGGGTACCCCGTACTTTCGGCCTTGTACCACATGTGAGCACATGTGAGCTACGCTTGGAAAATCACTATATACAGTCCATTAGTACGGCTACTGGAAAATGAACGTTTCAAACGTGACCTGGTTCAAATCAACCGTAAATCGCCACCTTTCCCCCCTCTACTCATAATCTTCACCGTCTCTTCTGCTTATATCACATATCATTGGTATTTTTGACTGTCAGCTTATACTTTGAATGGCCCTCGGGCATTACAGGGTGTCCCCCCCCCAAAAAAAAAAATTGGCATAATTTCTTGTTGAAATTATCTCAATTTTTCACAGAATGTATAGAAACAGATCAAGATTTTATATGAAATGTTATATTTTTTTCTGTTTTCAGGTTGAGCCATGCCGTTCATTCCCAAAGTCATTTTGCATCTTGGAATATGTTCGCACACAATCACCCAAGACTGTGCAGCGTACCTTCAATGTAAAATTTGGAAGAGCTGGACCTGATTTAAAGAGGAAGGTTGCTTATCCAGGGTTAAAGGATCTGGTAGACCATCATCAACATCAGCATGATTAGCAAGAGCTTAACTACTGACTTGACATGTGCCGTGTCACAGGCAGTGCACATATTGAACACTTAATGAAATCGATCCCATAATAAACGTATGATGTTCAACACATAAACCGATTTTATTGAGCTAGACTTAGTAGTGTTCAAGATAATCAATTTTAAAATGATGTTAAATTTTTGGGGCACCCTGTGCATTAGGCGAGATTTTGTATGCAAGAGAATAGCTGCAAAAAGACACATATTTATACCCCGAGCACATTTGCAGATTTGACTATTTCACAAAGGTACAAAGATTTGAAAATCACCAATCAAAATATACATTCGGTATACAGCGTACTAACATCTCAATGAATAAGTTCTGTCTGCGAAGAATATCAGATATCCACGGTGCTCAATCGTTTATTTCGTCGGGTTATTGTTTAAGGATTTTAATTAAATAATCTCGTTATTGATTTAATTGATTGTCTCAGTAAAGTATCAGTCAATAATTTTATGAGGACAGCTGTTAATGGTGACACTAAATAAGAAAGTAATATTTTAATTAAAAAAACATTCTTTAAGTCATAAATTCAAAAAGCGATGTCGGGATCTTTGAGACTGGGATCAGGATTTCAATTGTAGTCTAATCAGTTTATGGCGCGATCAATGAGTAATTTTATTGAACTATTAATCATTAATGTTATTTTTTACCAGTTGTGAGCATGGTTAAAAGTTCTCTCGCTGTATTTTTGTCTAAATTAGAATTTCTTTAAAAGAAGAAATATTTTTTTTGCGTCATCTGTTTTGGTTGTCATATTTTCTTTTGCTTTTTATTCGTTTTTTTTTTCTTATTTTTTCTTCTTGTTTTTCTTAATTATTAGAACCATTCTATAAGTACACTGAGACAGTTACGCCACAAACTTTTCTTCTTCTTCGCCATTTTCTTCTTAGTGTTGCCTGTGCACCATTGTAAAAGTGCGGCAGAGCGATGACATCACTAACATTTCTTTTTCTTTTTTTCTCTTCGTTTCCTTTTTCTTTAAATCTTTTATTTTCTTCTTCTTCTTCTTGGCCTTATCATTCCGCCATTCTAAAAGTGCGTTAGAACGATTACATCAGTATTACTGAGATTATATAGCCCGGTTTCCCAACGTAGGGCGCACGAACAACAGGGGGTTCAACTTGATTTATAAAGGGGCAATTCAAGAATGAGTTAACAATTTTTTCTAGTAAGTTTGTGTGAGTATGAGTGTATGTACGAATTAATATTAAGTTGGTGCAAAAAAAATAATGTCGTTTTTTGACGTTCAACTTAACGTCAAAAACGACATTATTTTTGCACCAACCTAATATATACTATTTCATATATATATATATATATATATATATATATATATATATATATATAGATATATATATATATAGATAGAGAGAGAGAGAGAGAGAGAGAATCATTAGGGCATCTCGAGGTGGCGTAATGGTTAGCAAGCTTGTCTCGCTAGGACAATTACGACTAGTAGTGAGTTCGATCCTCGGCTTTCGGCCTTGTGCCACATCTGAGCTACGCTGGGAAAATCACTATATATATATATATATATATATATATATATATATATAGAGAGAGAGAGAGAGAGACAGACAGGACAGACAGGCACATTTTTTTTTTCTGGTGTTGTACACACTTTCTATTTTATTAATTAGAAACATTTGTTATTATTCAGTACATTTTAATTTCTTATTTTTATTAATGGTGTAATTATTTGCATTATTTAAGATATCATATCCTCACCTTTATTGTCATTGTTCGGCCATTGTACTCTTCAGCCTTCCTCAGACTTAGATTCATAGAAACAGTGTGAGCGATAGCCGCTTGATTCTAAATAATGTAAATAATGATTACCCCTCATCACAGAAATTCAAATAGAAACCTCAGTAATTATTGCTCCATGATTACCCCTAACGTTGCAGTGTACCGCTTTTTGTCTGCTTGGCGTATTTTGTAAAATCTTTGCCACTTCAAGGCCAAATAGATGTGGCCCATTTAAAAGATTTGACATTTTTACGTGTCTACTGCCAAATTGCCATTCTACAGAAATTCTTGCTAAGCGCCATTTGTCCATTGTGACATTCTATCGATCAGTTTCGGTACAGAGTCTGTTTTGGCAGTTCCTATTGGATCCTGAAGGATTTCTTCCAGCAAAGGAGAGACTTTGACATTGATATTCTTATGGTTTTCTTTGGTATTTATATTTGCATGCATTTATTTTTAGACCTGAGCTTTACTGGTTAAAGAGACATGTTCTCTCTTTAGAATGGTCAGGGCAGAGAAATAAAGCAGAGGAAAATGCCGATTTCATATCGACCTTTAGATACTGCCCGTACAAAACTCGATTTTCTTTCCAGTTTTAAATCAATCATTAACCTACGCTGGCGTATTGCTTGACATCTATTTCGTAACATCAAGTTAGATCATATTTTTACGATTCTTTCCTATGTCCTATAATATTTCTACCTTTTATTCAGGGATATTATTGTAATATATCTTATCCAGCTTCGACAGTAGATTTATATAAATACAGCGCCTTCAGCAAAGTTTCTAGCATATATTCAAAAATATTTAAACCACGATCATAATTTTCTTATATGTTCAACATTTTAGCATTTTACTAGAGTATTAATGAAATATATTCTATTTGTTATGTTGACCTCTCTACATTAGAATGAACTCTTTCTCCTTCATAAATACTAAGCTGCGACACTTCCTTAGGCAGGCAGTCGGGACGCAGTATCTGACTGTGAGCGACTTCTGTCGAACTCTCTGCTTTGGCAGAGAGGAACCCGGACGAAGCTATGCCGAAGGGCAAAGTTTCGTCCGTGGAGGTAGACGGATCCCGAACCCGCTTATGCGGGTTCTAAGGGAATATCTTTGGCCGAGCCTACGGACTCCGAGAAACCCACTTGTGCCACATACATTCCTCGTGGGGAGGGGACTGTTAAATATCGGCAATCGGAACGCAGTGTAACCTGACAGTTTGGATGGACACTTCTATCTGCTGACTAATAACACTCTTATTTTGTATATATGTTCTGTTATTACACTTGTTCAACCTTCTTCTTTCCGTGTCTTTCTTTCTGGCCCTTAACAGGCCACAACACTTTTGCAATATGTTCTATTAGATTAGTATTATATTTAATAACATTCTTTCTATATATTCAAGAATATTTCAACCTTATATCAGTAAATTTAAACCATTTATTTACAATATTGTTAAAAATTACTGTTACTATTTAAAATGGTCAGAACGAAGGAATAAACTTTACACATCATAAACATTTTAACAGTAACGATCTACTCTGACTGGCTCTCGAACCTCGTATTGCGTGAAATTTAGCATACAAGTAAATGATATCCTTCCTCGTTTTCATACTCGATGTTATAATAAAATAGTAGGTTCAAGAATATTCTTTTATGTGTGCTAATCTTTAAACAGAAAGTGTTGAATGGTTTTCGTAGCTAATTAAATAAAATGAGTTAAATAAAAGGGTAAAGTGGGCTTTTTAGCCTTGTTTTCAGTCAGCCTTTGAGATTGAATTTAAAACCGTAAAGAATGAAATATTGAAACCATTCTAATATCAATCATCGTAAGTCACAGATTAGAAAGAAACGGAATCTCTGTAGAGCCAGGAACGTCTATGTCCTGCAATGACAAGGAATTTAAAACTAAACAAAATGTCTACTCTATTTTGGATCATATATCCTACAGTATTTCTACCATAGATTTTACCAGCGTTCAAACACGGCATGGTCTATCGTAGAAATATATTCAATCTTATATTCCTACACTTTTAATCCCGTCCTGGGTAAGACGTTAAACTACATCCGCGTCCTGGGTAAGACGTTAAACTACATCCGCGTCCAAGGTAAGACATTAAACTACGTCCAGCAGCAAAGCCTCTGATCAGGAGGTTTTGAGGAGTGTGGAACCACCTCTTAATTGCTGGGGTTCCCATGTCCACTCTGACCCGGGGTGGTAGCACCTGTTAGGGTCCCAGCTATGGGCAAATATTTAACTATTACCAGCAATACATTTTTGAAATTATTATTATTATTTTTGAAGGAAAGATATTACCAGAAACAGATTTTTGACAAAGCAAAATATTACCAACAATAAAAAAATTTGTCAGCATTAAATAACACATTGTGGTTGATATGACGTAAAACAAAATAAACCAAACCAATCTAAGCCAAAAATACATACTCTATTCATACAAAACATTCCTAAAAATGTTGTCGGCATTAAATAACCCATTGAAGTTGATATGCCGTTAAACAAAATAAACCAAACCAATCTAAACCAAAGAATACATATTCTATTCCTACGAATCTATCCTAAAAATGTTGTCGGCATTAAATAACCCGTTGAGGTTGATATGCCGTTAAACAAAATAAACCAAACCAATCTAAATCATACATTTTTAACCATATTGTTTTATATCACGAGATTTTAATAAAATCTATCGAGAGATAAATGAATTTCTTGTTCTCTTTGACAGGATACATAGAAATAATGAATGAGCTGCTATGTAATTTCTAAACTTCTATATGTCAGATAAAACCGAAGAATGTAACAAATGCAAAGAATGCTAAAGAAGTAACCGAGACGTTATGCCAAAGAATGGTGAGAATGCCATGGACAGCGTATGTGATTAAGTCTTAAGGCGACAAAAAGAGCTACAAAGACATTGCTACTAAACTTCAGAAAGAGATAGCTAATATTTTTATCACGCATAATAAGGAAAGAAGGTTTGAAGAATTTAACACCCACAAGACACATCGGCGACAAGAGATGCAGAAAAATATTGAGTAACCTATGAGACAATTTTGCGCAAATCGATAGAGGAGCAGGTAAAACAAAGCAACAGGGTGGTAATAAAGGATGAAACAAAATTGGAAAGCTGTGGAGAGCTATGGTCGCTCGCTTTTTAAACAGAGAAAGAGGAATAATGACAGCGAGGGAATGGGGGAGAGAGTGAAAGAGAGAGTGTAAGAGAGATGGTGAGATGGTGAGGGAGAGAGTGTGAGCAAAAGAAATGTTTCCATATTTGTCATTAATCTAAATCAGATTTTCAGTTTGGATATTTCATTGTTTTAGGAAACCGGTTAAAAAATTGTTTAAGGCTTTCCTTTCGACCCCATCTTGAAAATTACACTTTCAATGCCAGAGTGAGATTATTTTGCAATTTAATTTTTGAAATTAGATCATAGAAATTCTAGCTTACACATTGATTTATAACCGGGCTGTAACATTGTAAGAATATTTCCGTGGAGAAATTAGGCAAAAGTTGACGCTAAAACAACGTTGTCAATGAAATATTTTGAGAAAACGGCAACAGACGCACACCCGTACAGACACATACGAGGTCTGATCAAAAAGTATCGGTACTGATGCTGTAAAAAGAATACTACAACATATATCAATACGGCATTTAATCTCCTTCGAAGTAGTCCTCTTCTGTAGCTACCAACTTTTATCCAGCGTCTACTCCACTGATGGAAGTATTCCTGGAACACAGTTTTTGAATTTCTTCGACGTCTTGAAATCTTGTCTCTTTCAAGTGGGATTTATTTTTGATGAAGAAAAGTTGCGAGATCTGAGGAACATGGTAGTTGTCGTACCCTAGGAATATTTGTACTTGGCCAAAAACAACTTTTGCACAAGCCATGGTCACTGATGGTACCTTTGTGGTCCGAGGAAACGACCACACTCTCTACACTCTCCTTCAAAGCACCGCACGCTATAAACAACGGACGTGAGCGAAAACGTTATAAATTAGTGTTTAGGTTTAACAGAGTTCAAGGTCTAATATTTGTCAAGCGGCTTTATTCTGCGTATTTCAGCTCTGTTACCATAGCAACTGTTCCGGTATTTTTTTTATCAGATCTCTGATGTGTGTGTGTGTGTGTGTGTGTGTGTGTGTGTGCATATTCATATTATACTGGCAGCATGACCCGGCGTTGCCCGTGCTTGATGCAAAAATCGTACGACTCTTACAGCAATCGCTATCACTTGACTTAAAATATTTTTGTGCTTCCTTGCCTTTAAAGGAGTGACATTTGTTAATAATCGTTAATAATGCCATATACATATTCCGGTTTTCGTGACATGAAAAACAAACTCACCCACCTCCACACACTGAGCTTACTTTTCTATTTAACGTAGATCTGACATTTAATTAGTTAATCAAGACATACCACCCAAAAAATATTTTTAACTAGCAGCGTGGCCCGGTGTTGCCCGTACAGCAATCGCTATCACTTGACTTAAAATATTTTTGCCCTTCCTTGCCTTTAAAGGAGTGCCCTTTGCCGTGCTGATGTTGCTACCTGCCTTACTTCTTGCCTATCTCACACTGCGGATTTTTTTCAAAGCTCTATACTAAACATTAAATCTGTTACGAAAAAAGAACTAAACAAAATGAACACAAAACGATCAGCTTTAAAAAAGGACTCGTAACTAGAAAAACCGAATGAAAAAAGAATGTTAACAACAAATACTTTTTCACACCCAACCCCGTTCTGAAGTATCAAAATCAACGTTGAATTCAAGCAAGCGAATGAGCCAATTGGAGTAAAGTGCCATGCAGATTTAAATTTTTCCCACTTGTGACGAATGCAGCTAACGATTTTTTTTGCATGCTAGTTAACATTCGTGTCAGTCAGCTGTTGACTCTCACGCTGGCCAATAGAATCTTCCTGCCTATTCGTTGCAGCCAGATATAGGCTCTCACTCTGGCCAGTAGAAAATGGCCGCAAACTACATGAAAACTGCCGTAGAAGCATGAAAAAACGATTATTTCCACTATCGATGGGAGTTGGGAAATGCAAAGTCGGTCTTGGCCCTTTCCCTAACTTGGAGCATGTGCATGTAAATTTTGGTGCAAATCCGTCGACAATTGCGGGCGTGCATTCGTTACATACACACACACACACACACACACACACACACACACACACACACACACATCCTGCCTTTTATAGTTAGAGATAGTATAGTAATACTATACTGGCGGACATGCTTTTTTTTAATCGTTTCACCTCAAGCAAGGCGATAATGCAGCTAAGATGCAAGGGGTTACTGAGTGTGAAAAAAAAGAAAACATTAGTTAGAAGAAAGGACAATAAAAGAGTTTTGTCCTAATATTGAATGCCAAACATAGGAATTACATCCAGGAATTTGATCCAATAAACCTTAAATAAATCTTTTACATTTCGGCATGACGAATTCCACTGCGACAACCGGATGGTACGAACAGAATTTGCCGTAAACGTGAGCTTATGAAACCATCTTAGCTTGTATCAGCTGTTCAGGCTGATGCTGTTGAAAGTAGTTCAATGGTATGGGAGATATTTTTTTGTCATACATTGGGAATTTTGTTACCAATAAAAGTTAGTTAAATGTCAAAGCCTACCTAGTTATTGTTTTTAAATCCGCAACTAATTTTTTTTTACGGGGCACCCATCCTCAGGTTCCGCAAGACAAGCAATCAGCAAATATTTTTGATTTGTATCATTATGCAGAAATAAACAAAAATAATGGTGGATTAGTTTATGGAACAGAGCAGCAGACATCGGGATACTTCAGACGGGGTTTGTCAAATCTTCTATTGTCCACTTGTGACAAATTGTAGCCCCAGGAGTGACAGAAGAGGCACTTGAGATGATCTGTTGATTTAGACCATCTGCTTCAAGGTTTGACGTGCTGTGCGCATTCGGATATGTTCTCCCGTTTGTCTTTAATATAAAGAACGATTGTTTCACTTCCTGTTGTCTTTTCTCAGCTTGAACCTGTCTAGCAGACTTCTTTCAAGAAGCCTTACTTCAGTCCACATAATTGTTGAGCTCAGAAATTCTTTCTTTCTTTTTTTTAGCTATTCTCTACATGAAAATCCTAACAGATCGGTAATTTTAAAAATTCCCAGACCTGCCCGTCTGACACCATCGACTATACCGTTCTATAATACTCATGCATGAAATGAAACTCAGAATTTCGTCATGTCCATGTTTAAATACACACACACACACACACACATACATATATATATATATATATATATATATATATATATATATTATAAATTAATTGATTTAAAATATGTTTTTTTTTCGCTACACAGTTCTAACCATGCTCATACTTTCTTTATATATATATATATATATATATATATATATATATATATATATATATATATATATATATTTGTGCAAATCAATTGAAACAAAACGAATAATTACGTTGTTATTTACTTTTTTTCATATTTTCCCAATGAAACATGACCCACTGCACATGTTAGTACTTCGTATGTCCATTCCACGAAGTCGTTCCTTGCAGATTGACCACAGATTCTCGATTGGATTTAAATCAGGAGAGTTTCTTGGCCAATCCATAGTACATCGATTTGCTCACTGGTAAAGTTTGCCAGTGTGTTCATCCAGCGTTACAATTTTCGTACCCTTCTTTTGAGTAAAGTCCATCTCAGACAATGGCCGTAGGACAATTAATCGACAATCGAGACAATAGTGTCTGAGCGTGATAAAAATATGATTCAATCGCGGATGACGCAATATTTTTCAAGGACAAACAAATGTAATTACACACCCAGAAAATAAATTCATGTTACTTCTCACCGCTGCAAATGATCTATTCTCAGGACAAAAAAGAAACTGATTATACCCTGTCACACCCGTGGGTCTAAAATTGACCGTATGGTGAAAGAAAGGAAACTGAAGCAGTTATTTTAATTGATTTGCGCAAAGGTGAATATCTATTAAATTGCTGTCGTGACATTAACTAATTAGAAATTCAAATACAATATATATGTTCAGTTAGTGTATACATATAAATACACACATACAGGTATGTATGTATATGTGTGTGCAAAGTCGCGTATTTGTCAGTAAAGACAAGCGTCTCATTTCCGAGAATGCGTGTCTACAAGGGGAGTTAGCTGATTCCTATTGTAGACACAGCTAATCTGAGCTGACCTTATAATTTCTCGAGGATAAAGATGTGCGGATGATGTAACGGATAACGCCTCGGAATCAGAAATCGGTGAGCCGAGTTCAAATTTGAGTCGAGTTCGTCACATTCACTTACGTACAAATATCTTTGGGAAAGGCATGAAACCATCTCTTCTCTCTAGTTATGAGCTAAAAATAGGACTTTTATCAGGAAATATCACTATTCCACAAAAATTGTTAATGCAATATTTATTCGCAAAATATTCTTAATATTTTCGCTTTAAATAATCTAGAAAGGGTTGATAGACTGTAAAAAAAACAAAAAACAAATGAATCACTCAAAACACTGTTGAAGATAACGCATAATGTGGCATGATCAGTTGTTGAAGAAAGCCAGTACACTCAATCATTTGGTCACTATGATTTTCGGCTAACAATCATTGACGGTTTCATCTACCCAATTTCTCGAAAGGTTTTTATATTTTGAAAATTTTCATGTATAAAATCTTTTCTTGTCTGCACCTAACTATTTGATTTGCCATCAATTCTACTCTTTATCGACAATGATTTTAATCCAGGTTATTTACTAGCATCTAATCTCAAAGTGGCTTGCATTTTGTGCTATTGTTACGGCTTCTATCGTGGTTCTAATCAATAATACATTTGACTCTGTGAAGTAGAATTAACTGCAATTTAATATTTTAAAGTTCCCCATTTATAACAGTAAAAAAAAATTATTGAGTATATTTAGACTCAGTCAGTAATAGCGTGATTTTGCGATACTGTAGTTAGGCGAATGTATAAAGGCATGCTTTTCGAGTTGTTCTTTTTGCTGTCCTCTCTTCATAATAGAAGGCAGCGGATAAAGAATATACTATCGCCTGCAAGCGTCTTGGAAAGAAATGCAAAAACAAGAGGTTTTTTAACAGTAGTAATTATATATATATATATATATATATATATATATATATATATATATATATATATACACTATAAAATAAGAAAGAAGCATAGAAACACAACTGTAAAAGAACTAGTGCCAAAAGACACAGTATACATCAGTGGTCCCAAAACATTTTTCTCTGAGCCGCATTTTCGAAATGAAAATTTGCTCGCGCCTAACCAAATTTTATGTGACAAAAGTACTTTAAAAATACAAAAAAATAAAAATTAAAGTAAAAACAAATACCAAAAAAAAACAAAACAAACAAAGAAAGTAAACAGAGATAGAGTTAAAAGGAGATAACCGCGCATTGAAAGTCAGAACATTATCATTGATAACTCTCTTCTCCATTTTCCGGATCCTAGTTATTATATTAATACTTGATATAATGCAAAAATATCACAACGATAAAATCGGTCAGTAATTATTTGTAACTATTTATACTGGGACTCATGCATGCAGCTACAAGTAATCCATAATAATATTTTAAATTTTGAAATATTTATATGAATTATTTGAAACTGTTTCTAAATCTCTGAATGTCTTTCGATCATTTTACCTCACTTGCTATCCTCTTCCGCCCCATCTGGGAGGTGCCCCGGACCATTTTGGAACCACTGGTATACACGCTCAGTCAAATAATTAAATGACTAATGTTTTTCCATGACACGCCTATAATTCCGAGTTTCATGTGGCTATCAATCGCCATTATATAATGCATAATAGATATAATTAATTCTCCCCACTATTAACGATCGCTAGTCGCATGGAACATATAAGTTTTTATGATCAAATATATTAAAAAAAATAAAATCTGCTCTCGTCCGTGTCTGTCTGGAAAATGTTAGGCATATGGAATAAAAAAAACATAATATTAAAAGACTTACTGGAAACACATTTTCAGTTTAATCTAGAAACAAAATTTACAAGCTAAACTGTTTTGTCTATATGATAAAAAAAATATGTATTGTGATAAGTAGTGGGTAGTGTAAGGGATATCGACGCCGAAAGTGAAATCAGCGAGTTTAAATTCTAGCCTAGTATTCCTCGTACACATTTGCTCAAATACCATTGGAACAGGCATGGATCTATCTCTTCTCCTCCAAGCTATGGATTAAATAGCAGAGTAAACAGTGCTATCTATCCATGGCTGGCAATCAGTCAAGAGAAGAAAAACGCTGAAACCATTGAACTATATTACCCAAGCAATCATGATAATTCACAGATAATAAAGAAAAGAAACATGTGGAGATCTTTGATCGTCTACGTCCGAAAAGGATATGGCATTAAAAAAAAACAAACTTATCACTAGTTATGCTTGTGTTCAAATGCTGACTAAAACAAATCAGAAATTATTATCTATAGGCTTCTAGAGGTTCGTGATACGATTACATTTGGAATTTGGTTTTCTTGTATTCATTGGCTGAAAAATATTGCTTAGTTTATGCTGATTGGTCAGGTAATGTTATTTTTATGGTTTCCATTCAAGATGGCTTTCCATATTGATTCTGCATAGTTTAGAAAAATGTTCTTGGGTTGAGTTAATTTTATGACATTAGATATGTGCTGAACATCTTGACATTCAGCAACATAAAACTGTCAATTTTACATATTTGAAGCAGAAATGAAAGAGATTAATAATAATAATAATAATAATAATAACTTTAAAGAGGTTATTGTGATCCCTAGGCTTAAAGGGCTTTGTGTACTATAGATCAAGTGTTCCATAATTGCTGTCATGATATCAGTAAAAACATCTACTTCAGAACACTACAAAAGGCTTATTTAATAGAAATATCAAGGATCCTAAGCTTTGAACTGGACATCTGAGCTTATGCGTAGTCACTTGATGTTCATTTGATAAGAACCAGCTATTTGGAACTCAAATTTTGATACTCGATTTGTTGCAAAAGAAAAAAGTGAATAAATTTTAGAAGCTGATATTAGGGATTAAAAAAAAGATCAATAATTTTAGGGATGCGATTGTGATCCCCATATTTACTAGGGATTTAGGTACTATCTCCAGAATGTTCCATCACTGACGTCATAAAATCCAACCAGACATCTACTTGAGAAATCCACAAAAGACCTATCTTTTACGATCAGTAAGGATGGAAGACGGTAAGTGCGATGCTGACATCCAGAGACGTATTGGGATGGCCAAGGAGGCATTCCAAAAGCTAGGCAGAGTATTACGAGACAGGAGGATTGATAACAAAGAAAAGGGCACTGAGCCGCTACGTGACATCTGCCCTCCTTTACGGCAGCGAATGTTGGACAGTCTCCTCAAAGATGAAGAACAGACTCGAATCAACGGAGGTATGGTTCTACAGAAGGATGATAAGAATAGCATGGATCGAGCGTGCGAGCAACCATGAGGTTTTGGAGAAGATGCAGTCAAGGTGGAAACTTCAGGAAGAGACAGCTGAAATTTCTGGGACACTGTTGTAGAGTAGTTTTCAAAGTGGAGGCTTGTATTTCGCTAAGTCGGTCCTAAAAGTGTCTGACGTATAAAACGTTAGGAACTTGAAGTAAGAGTTAATGACGCAGCAATCTAGTTGTGATGGTTGATACTTCAATGTCCGACATCGACTGACTCACTCAAATCCACTGAGCCCAACTGGCGACCGCTACTACTACTAATAATTATGTGTGGGAGAGTCTATTACAATAGAATAGGTAATGTTCTGGTATAACAGACACGTAATAAGAAAGGAGGGCTTGGAGAATCTGATACTCACAGGTCTAATAGAGGAAAAGAGAGACAATTGAAAGCAACGTATGGCATACCTAAAATATTAAGTAAGTGGATGACAGATCACGGCCTGTGGGGAAGTAACAAGGGGACAAAAATTATTGAGAGCTACAAGGGGCGGGGAGTGGAGAGCCATGATCGCCTACGTCCTGAAGGGACACGGCACATAAAAAAAGAAAGAAAGAAGGAGTCTTAGGTATGCGTTAAACCTCCGAGGCTGTGGATAGCAACCTGATGCGTCCTATTTATCTTTGTTTACTATAAGTACACTCTTCTGTTCACATTTCAAATTTCCCTAAATTCTATTTTTATGCTCCGCAAGGCAACATCTGTTTTGTTTTATAGATTTAGCTGAATGCCCATTATTATGTTACCTTCAAGTTGATGTGAAAAATTCCGTATTCGATCGTAAGCATAATGTTCGGAATATTTTCCGAGGCGTCTTTGAAGTTTTCTTAGCTTTTTATTGCTTATGCTATCAGCCAACTAACTGCATTATTTCGTTTAGAATGAAATTTATGAAGTGAATGAAATGGCTTCCACTTGAATATCAGCTTGTCTTACTTGAGATAGAAAAATAATCATTTTTGGAGAAGATAGTCACTGTCTGGTGTTATTCATTCATTTATTTATATCGTAATCTCGTTTGAGCCACGTTCTCCGAGAGATTCTAGGTATCCTACTTACGGTCATCATATCCACCCTTCCATGGCGTCGTACTAATAAAGATACGTGGATCTTAATCCGTGTTAATCTTTCTTCATCGTTTTCTATCTGTCCATGATTAATCTTTTTTCAAGTCTTTGACTCACCGAGGACTCTGCGAAGATCTATTTTTTTTTTAAATATATATTCAAGACACATACACATCAACTATGAAAACTGGATTTATTATGAAAAGAGAAAACGAAGACAATCATTGCTAGAGTCGGAAAAGCTTTAACTGTCGCTGACTCAGCCGAAAGTGCGGGTAAAATTAATTCTTCTCTCCGGAATTTTTCTTACATATCTATAAGACTATCATTCGTCTATGCTGCCACATATGGCCCGGTGCGCTTTCTATACACCTTGAACTCTTTGATAAGATCCAAAGAAGAATCAGCAATATTATTGGTCCTGATCTGGCGGCTCGGTTGCAGTCACTTTCTCACTCTAAGGTTGCCTCTGCGTGTCTTTCCTATAAATACTTTCATAGTAATTGTTCAGATGAGCTCTTCGCTATGTTACTAATCTGATTTTCTTTAGTTTCTTGTAAATAGTTTTTGTATGCATATTGTAAATACTCATTGGGGTTAATTTTTAGAATTGTTGTTTTATTCCCCTCTCCCCCCACAGACCACGAATTGTAAATATGGGGACTAATTAGTATTTTCATAGAGACAAAGAGGTATTATGGTGGTTGTAGTAAGAAAGGTACGAATGAATGTGTTGTTTTGGTGAAAGGAATATTGTTTCGTACGATTGGGTCAGTGTTTGCGGCTAGCTAAGTTATAGTGAAGACAGAAGAAGACCGTCCTTTCCTCAATCCCCTTTTCGGCCTTGTGCCACATTTCTGTATTAAACAGAATAAATATCGCTCTTCGCTATGTTACCTAAACTTTTGAAATTAAGCGCAGTACTAGACTTGCGTCAAGATTTCATCAATTTACATTTGAGCTGGCTAGCTGTTGCCGTAAGTTCTATGTTAACAGTTTCTTTTCTCGCACTTCTCACTTGTGGAACTCCCTTCCGGCCACATGCTTTCCAGCCAACTTTAATCTGCAGAAATGTAAATGCAATGTCAATCACAATCTACTGTCTTCCTGATTACTCTTTTCTCTTCGAAATTATTAGTAATGTTTCTGCTGCTAATTGTTCCACGCCCCGTAACCCCTTGTGTCTTAGTGGCTTTACTGCCTTGCAGGGGGGGGGTAATACAGATTAAAAAAACAAATGAAAACTTGTTGGGTGAGATCAAAAATGTACATTTTTATTAGGAAAATCTGCTTTGTAGACAAACTCTTAAAGCATAACGTTACATTGATCAATTAGATTGGTTGAATCATGCGTTACAAAATACATATTCTTTTGTCAAGTAAGTTGACTCATGATTATGATGAATGACAAAGCCCATCCTCATGTTGCAAATGCGACGCAGCAAATATTTAGAGAGTAGCAATATAAAGTTATTTCATAATCTGCGTATTCTTTTTCAGACGATTATTTTTTTCGCCCTAGACCAAATGTCTTGCCTATGGCAGCGGTTTTAGCAAGTTGAAGATATAAAAAAAGATATACCTATATAATTAATTGAACCAATTCCTTTCAGAGAGAACACATAAATAGCCTGATTGGTAGTAGAAGGTTATAGAAGCCAGGACAATCACTTAATGACTGAATAATTATGCTACGAACTAATATCAATAGAAAAAATCCGTTTAAAAAAATAAAAAATAAGAAGCAATAATGGAAATCTATCAACCTAAAGTTTTTTCTTCGTTGGTTTTTTACACATTACTAAATCCAGACATAAATAACTACTCAGTCGGGGACATGGCATTAAAATTTATCCCGTTGTGTTACCGGATTCTCTGTGCCGACATCACAGAGCGTGCAT